>JAODAL010051946.1:0-26328 GCA_025379985.1 Phyllomedusa bahiana
CCAAAGTTCATACAAGTCACCCATAGTTACCAAATAACACACCTATACATGAAGCAAATATACCGTACATATTACCATTATACTGTTACTAAAAAAATCCCATCAATTCCAATAATAACACTACATAAGGATCAAATAATACTGCCAGACCATGACCAGATGCGTCACAGGTGACTTGTTCTCATTTTTCCCTTTTGTCTTTGACTGCCATGATGACTTCTCCTGGCCACAACTCGTGTCTGCAGAATTTGCCACACAAACATCTTAGAATCCTCATTTTTCCAGCACCTCCATACCTATTTCAAACCTTTGTACAAACTTCCCATAGGATGATAGGTGGAGGTGGTTGTTATTTGATGATAGGTGGGGGCTGTATTTTGTATTGGCACTAGACTGCATAACATAATGGTGGAAGGGAGGGGCAGGAGAAGGAGTATAGGCCACAGCTAAAATGCACAATCTACTGAGGGGGAAAGAGGACCAACTCTGTGGCCAACTCTAGCAGCCTGTACCTTCAGAATCACCAGGATCGTATTGTGTGGCCTGAAATTCATCCCTGCAACCCAAGAAGATCAGCATCAGGAATAGTCTTTAGGAAGTGCAGGGAACGGATTTTAGTACTCTCATGTTTTTTTATAGTGTTTCTATTTTTCTACAGGTTTTCCCTTTGGACCAAGTTGCATTGGATTCGTTGAGGACTCTCTGTTTGGAGCAGGTTCTTTGATATTCAATTTCTCTTTAAACTACCAATAGTCATTTTGAAGGAAGTGTTGGGGAGTGTTACCTTTAATTACAGTGCCTTTGGTTGTATTTTTTATTTACAATTTAATTCTAACACTAGAAATGAAGGCGTCTGACTCGACGGCTCTCCATTACTATCACTGAGGTTTGGTGTTCGCAAGCAGTGTTTTTTGTCACTCCAAGGCTCATGCTAACTCCCTCTCACTACAATTCTATTAACCAATGCACCAAGGGTACTGGGAAGAGCCAGGTAACCATCAGAATTGGAATCTCTAATGTGATAATCTGCTTCTGGGGCAGCTGCTGCTGATATTATTAGAATGAGAAGGGACCAATATGCATGGACCTCCCCATCTTGATAGTAGCCTTTACCTGACCTTACCTGACAGTCTTCATTTGGCTGGTATGGCCTAGTGTTAATGAAAAAAAAAGGTTTGTACCCTTCCTAACTAATGGATATGTATGGTTAGTTGCCTTACTACCCTAAAAATTAAGTAGGTAGGTAGGTAGGTATAGAGCCCCTCCATTAACTAGATAGGTAGATATATAAGCCCTCATTAAGAATGTAGGTAGGTATATAGGCCCACTTTAGGTAGGCATATTGGTCCCCCAGTATATATTCAGGTATATAGGCCTGTCTAATAGGTATGTATATAGGACCCCCTTCAGTAAGTAGGTAGGTATATAGATCCCCAGTAAGTAGTTAGGCATATAAGCCCTCCAATAGATATTTAGGTCCCCTTAGTGGGTAGGTATCTATATAGGTCCCCTCCTTACATATATTGGTGCCCTCAGTAGGAAGGTAGGTATTTAGGTCCCCTAAGTAGGTAGATAGGTTTATAGGTGCCCGCAGTAGATAGGTAGGTATATAGGTTTCCACCAGTAGATAGGTATATAGGTGCCTCCAGAAGTAGGTATATAAGTGCTCCCAGTATATAGGCCCCGTCTGTAGACAGATAGGTGCCCCCAGAACACAGGTATATAGGTGTCCCCAGTTGGTAGGTATATTAGTGTCCTCAAGTAGATACACTATCAAGCAAAAGGGTAACAATGTTTTGAACTTTTGATTTTCAGGCTCCAGATCTCACCATTCACTACAGCTTTGAATGTGAGACTACCATAACTTTATAAACAATCCTCTTGGTTATCTCATACATAATATTGCAGTCAACAAGTCATCTCACCACAAGCTCTGTCAGTTCTGGCACGACAAACACGGCAGTGGAGGTGGCTCGTGTGCTTCGTTATAGTGAGACCACAGACGTTCCTGCAAGTACAGTGCGTCACACATTACACAGGTTTGGAATGGTGGCCTGAAAAAAAGTGAAGAACGCCTTGACTTCAATACTGTTATAAAAAGCATTGGCTCGAGTTTGCAAAAAACTACTAAAAGTGTACAGTAGAAGATTGAAAACGGGTGATGTGGAGCACTGATACGAAAGTCAATAGACCGAGCTCTGATAGGTTCAAATGGGTCTGGAAGAATCAAGGAAAGTAAAGTATTGGACACCAGATACTTGACTCATTCAGTTTGGGTGTGTTCACTAAATTGCTACAGAAAAATTCCACAGCAATTCTGCACAAATCCATAAGGAAATCCAAAGCAATGAATCAGCACCAAATTGAAATCGAGATGTTTGTCCACAATTTTACCACAGTGAAATCCAAACAATACATTTCATTGTGGATATATTGTGGATTTTCATTACCTATTGACTTTTTTCTTCTTTCCAAAATCAACAGGAAAATTGCACCAGCAAATCTGCAAGAAATTTGTCACAAAATCCTCATAATTTGGTGTGGATTTTTCACTTGCAGAATTTCTATGGAAATCTTAATATCCCTTGAGGGTATATTTGCATTCTGCAATTGATTCAGCATTCTAATTATCTGATCTGATGTGCCTAATTCAATTTGTAAAAAAATCAAAAGCCCAATGCTGAAAATAGCTCCAAAACGCCCGTAAAACATGTCTGGGGGTATCTTTTCAGACTTTAACCCCTTAAAGCACAGGCCTGAAAAGAACTGAATGACCAGCACATTTGTTTACTGTAGTTTTTGCCTCCTTGCGTTTCATAAGTCGTAACTTTTTTTATTTTTCAATGAGGCAGTTGTAGGAGACCTTGTTTCATGCAGGAGAAGTTGTAATGTATGGGAAAAAAGTTTGAGTTCACTTATAAATTATTAAAGAATTTTTTTCATTAATTTATTTATTTTTTACACTCTTCATATTTCATACTAAATAACCTATTAGGCCTCGTTCACACGGCTTATTTGGGCACAGATTGGCGCCGTACTTCAGTACGGCGCCAATCCGTCCCTGTCATTACGGTAATCCACTGCTCTCATAGAGAACAGTGGATTCCGTCGCTCCCTCCCGCTCGGCGAATCCGCCGCGGCGGCGGGAGAAATGACACATGGCACGCCCCGCGTTCCCACCCCTTATTATCACGGCGGATTTGTGAGCTCAATACGGCTCACAAATCCGTCGGGAATAAGCCGTGGGAACACGGCCTTAGATTAATTCTACATGCTATTACGGTCGTTTGGTTACCAAATATGTGTAGGTTTTTGGGCTTTATTTGTGTAATGTAGGCACAATTATTTTTTATTAAATATTTTTATTTTATTATTTATTTTATTTTTTTCTATACTTTTTATGTTTTTTCCTTTTCTTTTAATCCCATGAAGGGACAACTATTTCAACTATCTGTGTCAGTTAGACACAAGCAGCAGTCAAGGCAGCACACAGTCTGCCCTGTCTGCAGACTTGTTACATGGACAGCCCTGGGGCTACTCCAGGTCCCCAGGGCTGACTGTTCAGACATTACCCGGGCTCTGTCGGGTCACTGGGAGTCCCAGTCTCCCGACAGAGCAGAGGAATGTTTTTTGATTATGCTGCGGATCGCGGCAATCAATGAGTTGAGCACCGGGGATCGGAGGTTTCCTCTGCTTCCCGCTGCTTACAGAGACTGCTGAAGGAGCAGAGTATAGCTCTGTTCCTAGTGCAGCTGCGGCGCTGGAAGCCACAAAAACTCTATTCTACAGCGACACCAAAAGACATTGCTGCAGAATAACGACCTGCAATGCCCGCCGTCAAAAGACGGTGGGCGGTTGTTAAGGCGTTAATGTAAGATTGTTCAAGCCATTCTATTTGGTAGTGAGAACAGTTAGTTCTCTAATACATTTCTATGAATTTCAATAAAATATTAGAGGCAAGGTGTTGCACTACTGGACTTAAATATTTGGTATTATTGTACAGAAGACACTGGCTCTTGGGTTTTTCATTTTTACATGGCTAGTAATAAAAGTTAAGTTTTATAATTGTATTCACAGGTTCAGTGGTACCATGGCAAATATTTAGGGAATTTTATTCTATTTAAAGATAAAAAAAAGTAATAGCCTTTCTCTGCCTATTACTAGGCTCATATGTAGAATAGTATACTTCATGACTGACTGATAATTTGGAAATCATAGGACGTATTTTTAAGACCTTAAAAATGGGAAAAGTTAATTCACCTCTGACGGCTGCTCTGTTTAACCACTGCTGCCACCTCTGATGCTTCCCACTGATGACATTACAATAATTGATCCCATGATGCTGCAGCTGTCACCTGCCAATCATACAGGAAATGCCCTTTGAGGCCGTGATTGGCGAAAGCGTCACATGACTGAGGAAGGTGACATTATTGACGGAGAGCAGCAGGAATGGCGCTGGAACGAAGCAACCTTCAGAGGTAAGGTAACCTTGTTATTTTTCTAGCTGTAAGTCTTTACGACCAGCAGATAATTTTTTACACTAATGCACAATTCCTTATAAAACAAAAAGAGCACATTATTTGAAAAAATCTCAACATAAATATTACTTCATCTTTATTATTAATTCATAAATAAAAGACAGCAATGGAAGCAAAACAGTACATGCACGGTGAAAAAATATATGGGTGAATTCAGCAAAGAAATCAATCAATAAATATATATCATGTGTATAGAAATATTTCCAGAAAAAAATCATGGAATAAAGTAAAACAATTTCTCCCCAGATAAAGATGATGGCTTGGGTGTGGTAGGTGAATTGGATTTTTTCTTTCATCATTGTCATAGCTGTCTTGTAGCACTGTTTTGGGTTAAAAATATGACTAATTTTTCTGTTAAGATGTATGTACATTTTTATGAAGATCTTTATTGAGTACATTGTATTGCACTTGAACTATATGTTTATCATACTCCTGGACATATATGAAATGTATTAATTTATTATTTTTTTCTGCAGATATATGAAATTGGTTACGGTATTTTTTTTTTCATTCATTGGCAATATTTCTATACATATGATATTTATTTATTGAATTATTTGGCCAATTCACCCTTTTTCTACTGTGAATGCACTTAATAATAATAATATTAATAAAAATCTTTATTTATATAGCGCCAACATATTTCGCAGCACTTTGCAAATTAAGACAAATGTCTTATTTATAAAGCTTATTTATGAATTATTAATAAAGATTAACATTTATATACAATATTTCTGTAATAATTTGGTTCTCACATTTGGTTCTTTGGAGTTTTGTCATTTAAATCAAAATGGCCGCTGGAGCATCCGGAGATGACCATTCGTGTGTTGATCCACCGAACCACCGTCATGGAGTGCCTGGATTCCACCAGAGCCTGCCGCAAGGCGGGTTGGACTTGCTGCGATAAGAGACCCCCTGGTTGCTACCCCTGACGTGACTTGCTTGCAGTGGCAGCCGAGGTGTAGCGAGGTAATGAATCATAAAAAAGGCTTTTGGTCAGGAACAGGCAGGAAGGTCAGGGCAGGCAGCAGGCAGAATGTGGTCAGAGGACGGAGGCAGATGTCTAGATACACGGTAAGGCAAGAACACAGAAGACATGCTTTCACTAAGGCTCAGGGAATGCAGGAAGAGGCAAGACTTAAATAGGAAAAACGTACACATAGGCTGTATGGACAAAACATTGAACTTTACTTCATTTTTATAAATTGGTGCATAAAAGACATAGTTCTATGACGAACACCTTAGGCAATGAAAAACATATGAAAACGTGGCAGTACTTAGCTGTATAGCTTCTCCTGTTTAGGAGGTGAGTGATAGTCCCATAATAGACTAGTAGGAGCCGATCATGCTGAGTTGCAGCCCAGTGCCGCCATGCAATGACGCGACGTTTCGGAAAGGCACGCCTTCCTTTCTCAAGCATGCGTTGTAAAGGCACGTCATCCTCTTTATTCACTGACCATGATTCCACAGGTGTGCATGTCATGTTATCTATACTAAAAACAATATACTAACATTTATTGGATAAAGACTTAAATAGGGTCAGCAACTGGTGATAACAAATTCTAACTGTTCTGTCACTGAGCTGGTGCGTGCGCCCTCTAAAGACCGGGGTTGTGCGGGCTGGCCCGCAGGCATGCCACGGGGAGTGAGGGGAGGTGAGTATAGGAGCCGGGGCTCGGAATTATGAGTGTGCCCGCGACACCACCCATGCCTAGAGCGGCAGAAGGAGGGGTACTAGGGCATCTGTGACCCTCATGCAGGGACACCCGTAACATAAATGCACATGTATAACATGCAATTGTGACTGTCTGGATCACCCTTTGGTATGTATAGTTTTATAGAATAATGTAAGATCTATTCTAAATGATAAAAACAAAGCTTACACTGTGGCTGGCATTATAACACACACCTTAAAGGGATCTTACTTTTATTGAAAGTGATGGCATACTGCTACAATTTGGATATGCTATCTTTTTTTAATTAGTCCTGCTGTGCCTGTACACTTTTTCTCTGTTCGCAATGCAAGGAACTCCAACACAACTCCATTCAACTGAATGGAGGTGTACTGTAGTTCTTTGGGTAGATGGGAATCCAAAAAGATGGCTTTCCCTTGATCAAATGTGATAACATATTCTACCAAAATGTCATCAAGTAAAAGACCACTTTAAGGTATGCATTAAAATGCCTGCCACAGTATAAGCTGCAGTTTATTGCCCAAGCTCAACCATAATGCAAGCCCCCTATTAACAACCCCCAGTCTACAGGATGTGATACTGAATGTAATGGGCTAACCATACTTTATTGCCCTCCTAGTCATTTGTTGGCACAGACAGTCGCAGGCCCCTATACTGGAACAGGAATCCATGAGCAATTATCTGCCTTGAAATTAATTAGTTCAGGTATTTCCATGCAGGCTAATGGACAGTACAAAGCTGCTTTCAAGGTGACAGGCCCTCCCCAGTGCTGCTACTGGAGGTTGCATTAATGGTATACAGTATTATACTGGTGTAATACACAGCTCTCTGTTGCTAGTCAAAGTGCTGTCCAATTTCCATCTACGACTCTCTAATTTTCTGTCACAATGTCCCTCCCCTCATCAATGTCAACTGAATAAGTCACTAGTACAAGCAACAGCCGTGTATTACCCGTCAGAATACCAGCCTAATGTTAGCCACAATACCTTTGACTTCCAGCCTACTCAGTGTTAACCACAAAGCCTCCCTAATGTAATACCTGGCCCTCCTATTGCAGGACACAGCATTTATGGGAACAGCTGTTATGTCCCTTAAGGAGGACCTGGAAGGTCTTCTGAAAAATGAACGTAGCAGCACCTACTGACAGCTGCAGCTCCACTGATCCCAACATTGTTATTAACCCGCTCCTCGTTCTTTCGTTTTCAGTGCTGTTACTTTTAACATGTGTATGCTAATAAACTTCAAGACTGTCAACTGGGTAGTCTCCAAGACTTCGTTCTAAGCAGTGGAGAGCGCTCAGGTTCACACCACCCAAGCAGTGGCAACCATTTCCATGAGAGTCTATGCATCAAGCCTATTCACTGTCAAAAGGGTGAACAATTAATTTATTATAGAGCAGAAAAAGAAACATCCCTAAAACATAATTTTAATTGTTAACAGACTTACGCCAAAAGTTGGTGCATTCTGCGCCAGACACGACACTTTTGTATGCCAATAATGCGGTCGTGTCACACCACATTTGTATGATTAGACACATTTATGAATGTGTCACGCCAAACTTTGGTGTGAAAATGTTGTTACAAGCAAGATCAAATTGAAAGTAGTGGAACTGAGAGCAAAGTTGTTCTAGACGAACTGTAATTGCTATTAGGGCAAAAAATATAATTTTCTTCCCCAATATCACTAAAGTAATAAAAACTAACATGTTAATTATAAAAATATATACAATTAAATCATCTAAAATTAATATAAAATTATATATTAAAACAGTAATATAAAATTACCGTATATACTCGAGTATATGCCGACCTGAGTATAAGCCGAGGCACCTACTTTTGCCACAAAAACCGGGAAAGCTTATTGACTTGAGTATAAGCCTAGGGTGGAAAATGCAGCGGCTACTGATGAATTTTAAAAATAAAAATAGATACCAATAAAATTACATAGGCAGTTTTATGTCTCCCATAGGCAGATATAGGCAGTTTAATGTCCCCCATAGGCAGATATAGGCAGGTATAGGCAGTTTAATGTTCCCCATAGGCAGATATAGGCAGGTATAAGCAGTTTAATGTCCCCCATAGGCAGATATAGGCATGTATAGGCATTTAAATGTCCCCCATAGGCAGGTTATAGGCTGGTATAGGCAGTTTAATGTCCCCCATAGGCAGGTTATACGCATGTATAGGCAGTTTAATGTCCCCCATAGGCAGGTTATACGCATGTATAGGCAGTTTAATGTCCCCCACAGGCTGGTATAGGCAGCTATATGTCCCCCTAGGCAGGCTATAGGCAGGTAATTGCCCCCATAGGCAGGTTATAGGCAGGTATAGGTCCCCCTAGGCAGGTTATAGGCAGGTATAGGCAGGTATAGGTCCCCCTAGGCAGGTATAGGCAGGGCATAGGCAGGTATAGGTCTCCCTAGGCAGGCTATAGGCAGGCTATAGGCAGGGTATAGGCAGGTATAGGTCCCCCTAGGCAGGCTATAGGAAGGTATAGGCAGGGTATAGGCAGGTATAGGTCCCCCCTAGGCAGGCTATAGGCAGGTATAGGTCCCCCTAGGAAGGTTATAGGCAGGGATAGGTATGGTTTTAAAACAAAAAACAACCACTTACCTCGCTCCACGCTGCTCCGTCTCCCGGGCGCGCTCCTCCGTCTTCTCGGCACAGGCGGGTGATGTCATAGGGCCACGCACGCAGCGTGATGACACACGCTGCCTGTGCCGGAAACTCCGGACAGGCGCGAGTCTGCGGCCGCCCGGAGTCCACTGCAGTCGCATGCAGGTGAGAAGATCGCTGACAACGCCCGGGACACCGCAGCGCCTGGACGCTTTCAGGTACTCGGCATTCAATTATATGCGCTCCCTGAGGAGTCGCATATAACTGAAGCGTCCCTGTCGGCACTCGGGCCATCGCAGCGCCCGAGCGCTGACAGTGACTCGAGTATAAGTAGAGGGGGGATTTTTTCAGTACATTTTTTGTGCTGAAAAACTCGACTTATATTGAGTATATATGGTATATAATATCCCAAAAATATAAAATTATATAATAGAAAATGAATCGAAAATATAAATTAATATTAAATTAAATAATATGAATTAATTAAACCAATACAGCTTCTACCATAAATCCTGTTCTCAATCGGGTATTTACAAAGTTATGGTAGTATTATTATGGGACGTTTACACGGTACAGTGCAAATACCGGTGCACACGGCCACCGGGGGCGGCTTTTCTCCGCGGTTAGTGGAGAAAAGCCCTCTTCCTTCACATAGACATATTCATCTTCCGTCCGAAAACCGGTTGAAAGAATGAACATGTTCTATGTTTTTCGGACCGCCGGCGGTCTGAAAAACCGCCAAGCGGAATACCTGTGCATGGGTTTTCCATAGAGGCCCATTTTAAAAGTTTTCACCCAGTTTGCAGACGGTTTTAAAAACCGGAAACCATCTAAGAACCCATGCCGTGGGGACAAGCCCTTAGTGATTACAAACATAGGCTAGAAATAAAATAAAAGCTGTTAGAATAACATATCAGTGAAAAGAAACTACTGTATAGTAGTGATCATGCTTGGCGCACCTGAAGTCCCAGCGGTCTGTCATGTGCCGGCTATTGCCGTATGTAGAATAAAGGCTGACCCACTGATCTACATTTTGATGAACGAAAATTAACACACAATATAAAAGTAAAACTACAAAATATAAAAATTAGAACAAAATGTTATTATTAACACAATTAATTTTTCATTAGAGATTCAACTAAAGTTTGTTTAGCCTGGCACTAGCTGCCTGTAAGGAATTCTGTTGAGTCTTATCTGGTGCACTAACGATGTGCCATATTTATGAACGGCAGTACAACACTTTTATCCATACTGTCGCATTCTACACTCATCTAAAGTACTGTAGAACTGGTTTGTCAGTGCCAGGTTTCATAAACGTCGTCCATAGTGATCATTTACATACTAGGAACAGTAAAAGTCTATCAAAATGTTGTATCCAGTCATGAAATCTTGAAGTTGAATCCCCAGTGATGTGATGTATATCATCCTGAGGAGTAATTTATCAACTAAAAGGGGTAAAAGACAGCAGTAATATACAAAGCTGACCCTAAAACTCATCCTATACTGCCCCTTGGTGGGGTGACCTCACCGAAAAGGGAAAACCCCGCAAGTAGCCTACGGACCCTAGAAAATAACCTATTTAAAGCACCCAATCTAAATACTCAAACTATCTGGACACATCTTTGCTGCAACGTTATTGCTGCTTCATCAATGGGTTAAAACAAGAGGTGAGGATACAAAATATTACACCAGATACTGTATATCATAGGGTTTAGGATGTATGATCCCAAATTTCTATGGTTCTGTGATTTGCAGGACAATAAATTTACCCTACTGTTATCCACACACACATAATTGGCAAGAAATCATTAAACGAGGCAGAGTTCCCAGCAGATCTGCCCGGAGGCAGATGAACAGTACCTTTAATAATTAAAAAAACACAAAGGGCAACATGTATGAAAACTGTGTAGCCAATCAGAGCGCCCCTTTCATTTCATATATTGCTCTGGCAAAATGAAAAGGGCGCTGTGATTGGTTGCTATGGACAACAAAGTGAATTTTAGACCTAGGCAGTTTTCATACATGTGGCCCAAAATATAAAAAGTTGTCTATTTTTATGCCAGGCTTTTATCCTTCTCATTTCTATTAACATATGCCTGTGCTGGGGGGTTTTATGGGTTTTTTGTTTTTTTTAACTGTAAATGGAAAGCGGGAAAGCCAGTCAGTGTACATAAGAATAATTCTGATCAACCTGGGAGGATATTTCATAGCTATATATTTAGAGCATGTCTTTTGATTATTTAAAACTTCACAGATCCGCATCATTCATTTATAATTCATTCTGATCAGGTATTTATTCGTCACAGAAGCATCATAAAGTCCTTGTTCAAATGACAGATGTTACCTGATTCAGGGAAGCAGCATGTAAATAGCAATGTCACTATACAGTGTTATCGTGTTGTAACTGCGCTCACTATCAGGCAGTGAAGGGAAACAAGCTTTGTCATGTAAGTACCAGACATGCCTCACATTCTTGAAAAATAATTGTACAATAGGAAGGATTCCATGCACCGGGGCCTTTCCTGGACTGAGATCCATATTCAAATATCTAGGACGTTCTAGAATATAGCATGTGAGGTATGATATTAAAGATAACTAAATAAAAAAATTCTCAAATGTATCCGAATATTAGTATTAGTGATAGGCAAGTATGCCATGATATATCTCCAACTCATAAGTAAGCCTTCCAGAAACTCAGGATCAAGCCCCCGGGCAAAGCAATGCAATGAGTTCTGCCTTCACAACCACTCACAGGAATAAAAGAGTACATTATAAATGAAAAAAACTTATATTTAATGATACATTTAACCCCAACACACAAAAGTACGTACTGGTATTTTATGATTGCATGTCATTTACTGAAATTGGAAGTACCGGTACATCACGAACAACGTGAAGGCTCATGAACGGGGCTTGCACGATCGATGCATGAAGTCACTTGTATACTACAGCTGACTCTGTATATCGTCTGTGCCAATTAACTCTTTAGATGCCGCGGCCGATCGTGACCACGTCAGAGTCAGAGGTAGGAGGCTGCTTCTGTCACCATTGTGTACCCATCGTCACGATTGGGGTTTATGATGTTCACACCTTGGTGACTGACAGTTGCCATTGTCATGGCAGTTCCCTCACAGATAATAGTTCAGGAATTAACAGGAGGGCAAGGCCCAGTAACAAGAAGACCCCGCGTGGCACAGTAACAGTAAGGGCCTGGCGCAGCCTAATAAAAAGAAGGGCCCTTGTGCAGCATATTAACAGGAAGGGCCCTGAAATGGCCCAGTAACAGGCATGGGCACCTCTTGGCTCTGTAACAGGGAGGTCCCCAGTGCAGCTCAGTAAGTAGAAGAGCCCTGCGTGACCCAGTAATAGGAAGGGTCCAGGACAGCATTATTAACATGAAGGCCTGGCCTATTTGTTATAAATGGTATATAAAGGGTGTGTTTGTGTATACTGTATGTGCACATATTGTGTGTAAGTATACAGTGTGTGTGTATAGTGTGTGTACATAATATTTTGTATGTATATAGTCTGTGCGTGTACATAATGTTTGTGTGTGCCTATAGTGTATGTGCGTGTATACATTGTGTGTACATGTTTGTGTGCCTATATAGTGTGCATGTGTATAGTGTGTGTATATGTTTGTGTGTGTGTATATAGTGTTTGTGTGTATATACAGTGGGGAAAAAATTATTTAATCAGCCACCAACTGTGCAAATTCTCCCACTTAAAAAGATGAGAGACCTGTAACTGACATCATAGGTATACCTCAACTATGAGAGACAAAATGAGAAAACAAATCCAGAAAATCACGTTGTCTGATTTGGAAAGAATTTATTTGCAAATTATGGTGGAAAATAAGTATTTGGTCAATAACCGAAGTTCATCTTAATACTTTGTTATATATTCTTTGTTGGCAATGACAGAAGTCAAACGTTTTCTGTAGGTCTTCACAAGGTTGGCACACACTGTTGCTGGTATTTTGGCCCATTCTTCCTTGTAGATGTCCTATAGAGCAATGATGTTTTGGGGCTGTCACTGGCAACACGGACTTTCAACGCCCTCCAAAGGTTTTCTATGGGGTTGAGATCTGGAGACTGGCTAGGCCACTCCAGGACCTTGAAATGAGGGTTGCACCTTCCCTCGCTAGTACCTGGTTCAGCTACTATCGGTTTGCACCGGGGCTCTGTTGGTGTCCCTGGAAGAGGCAAGATGTCCCGGAGGCCATTCCTGCCATCCAGCTCTCAGAAACAGGTAAGTGGAACACACTATTCACTTGTTACACTGTAGTCAGTTAAGGGGGATACATTGTTTGCAGCTTTAACTCTTTCCTGTTTGGTTTGCTTCCTGCAGAAATTTTACATTCATAGAAACTTTGCAGGATGTATGGCTTACTCCACTAAAGGGCTACCTACATAACCTAGCTACCTAACTATGCTAATTGTGGTCAAAGGCAAGGTATAATAGGGGATCGCTTGAATGACAATATACTGCAATACACATGTACCGTAGTATATTGTACCAGCAATCACTTACAAATACCCAGGTGAGACTAATAAAAGCTAAAAGAAATTGTTTTTAGTACTGTGTTTTGTCATTCGCCTCACTTCTGCTATTGAAAATAAAATTGGAAAATGTTACAGATAAAAAATACAGCTAACCCCATAAAAACCTAGCCCTGACACAAGTTATTGGTCTATGAAAATGAAGCCACAAAGCAAAAAGAAAAGAAAAAGAAAAAAAATGTTTACTAGTAAAATAAACTATATACTATATATAAATCTGGTATCAGTGGAATTTTTTGACACACAAAATAAAGATACCATGTCATTAAAGGGGTTTTGCCACGATCTCATCTCATACCTCCTGCATCCAGCTCTTCAGCTCTGTGGGCTCAGAAGGGGGCGTGTTTGATTTGTTTAAATTGCATATCATGTGACCAAGCAGGATGACATCACCAGGCCTGTCCCCTCTCTAGTCAAAGAAAGGTCTGTTTATGTACTGAGGTACAGGTAACTACACTGTAGCTTAGAGGTAATGCTTTTTACCTCCAGACACAAGGGTCCCCGGGTCAAATCCCTGCAGGAACCAAACCTGTGGATTTTTTTTTCTTTATCAATGCACAGACCTCATTGAGGTTTCTTTTTTAATTTATTTGTACTGTTTGACTAATTAATAAGGAGCACAGAGGACAGGCGCAGAAAGACAGCACCTGGGGTTTGAACACTCAGTAGCTGCCTGAGAGAAGAGGTTATGTCTGGGCATGTGCGACCAGGACTGAGGAGCTCTCAGCCCAGGTCGTATCCCCTTGAGATGAGCTGTAAACAATGGCTCACTAAAAGGGTAGCTAACAAAACAAAAATTTTCCAGAATTTTAAATAACAATGAATGGTGAAAATGTTTATTATTTAATTTGCAAGCTTCCCACGTCAATTTTACTTCGTGGCAAAACCCCTTTAATAATCACATAGTAAATTAAAAAAAAAAAAAAAACACTAAACCCCCCAAAAATGGCCCAGTTGCATTTTTCCCGATTTTTTTGAGGGGAGGGGAGCAGACACTTTGGCTGCATGAGGCCCTGAAATTCCTGATGGCGGCACTGCTTGAGCGTATAGTGCTAAAATCTGGGTAGTGCCGACAAGCACAAGCTGTGGTCATCTGTTGAGGTTGAGGAAAGGGCTGGACCAGATATGTTGGCTGAAGACGGGATCTGGGAGGAACAAATCCTGTTGTTATCTGAGAGGGGTGGTGACTGGCTTTGTGTCCAAAATAACACAGGTAAACCTATATATGCTGTAATTTTCAGTATTTAATGAAGAGTATGAATGATGACCTAATCATTTCTGGTCTATAAGGTACTTGTGTTGGTGGCCGGCTGCTAATTAGAGTGCAGATTACAAGATATTTGCAACACAACTTTATTCAAAATAACCGAGAGACGGTTTTGTGCTGAAGAACAACTTCAGTTGGGGCTTGATCTGGGCAAATATGACGCAGTCCAACATATCTGCAAAGCAGAAATCTTCAACCTGTCAGCAAAAGACTATCCTAGAAATAAACAGCTAGAAGGGCAGCTGGGAAACTGGAAATGTACTAAAAATATGACACAGACAAAAATCTGCACAGAAATTTTTTTTTACTTGTGACTAGGCTACTCCATTCACTTGCATTAAATACAGAATGTCATCAGATTTGATGAGGGTTTAGGTGCAGAATATGTCCCTAAATCTACATGAAATCCTGAATGTGTGAACAGAAGCACAGAAATAGATGTTTCATTATGAACTGACATGAAGTTAAACATTTTTTTTTAATGAAATGGAGACAAGAGTATTCAATATAGAGGATAGCTAGACTAAATAATCTTTGAAGCTGCAATTAACTTTTGCATTGTATATTTAGTACATATTATATGGACCTTAAAAATAACTCAGCAATAAAACCGGGGATTTGTATAGCTTCCTAAAGTGAATGAAAGCAATGAGCCTATTTTCTTTATTTGTGATTAGATCCTGACAAGTTAGGTTTAAAAGGCATATAGGATTTGTTATTTTATTTTTTTCAAATAAAAAAACTGATAGAATATCGATGTGACAACGAACATCAGACAGTAGGCCTTGCTCTTTACTAGAGAAATTCTGAACATATACACGTAGAGACACAGTAATACAAAAGGTGAGAAGCCATAAAGATCTGAATATATGAAGGAAATAAGTTGCCAAATTTCCAGATTTCGCCCCTGAAAAGGAAAATTTTTTTTAAAGATTTAAAGACTAAAATCTGCAAATATTCCATTTGCAATGTTGTATCCCGACATTCAAAATAGTTCAAGGATGAAAAAAACCTTCTTTTTCAATGAAGTTACAGAAGCAAAAGACTAGTTAGGCTGTCATGAAATATGATGTCCCTAAAAGACACTGCTAAAATTAAGCATAGTTAATACCATTATTGTGATGTTACATTGTCCACATTGGCGCACTCTCGATGTGACTTTCAATTGTAATCGATGGGGATTAGAAGAAAACCCAATGGTGTGGGATACCATTGTCCTGGGGCTTGTGGTAAAGCAAAGTCCATTTTCTCAGGTCAGGAATAATTTTAAGTCAGGCATCTTGTTATGTAAGGGGGCCATCAGAATAAATACCTTTGAGGAGGGCAGATCTATCTGTCAGGTTAGTAAAACAGTAAAGGACAACTTAGGATGTAGTGGGGATAATAGAGTGGGCCCTGGCTGTTTTAGGCAAAAAGGCTGGAAAGCTAAGTCTTAAAATCAATATCATCAACCAATAGGCATAGAAATTAGGTGTTTCATATATTTGTTGAACAATTGCTTTGGTAAAGTCTAAATTAGCATATAGGCTAGTCTTAGTTTATTCCATATTGTTACCTATATTTTGTTTATGGAGGTAAGAGCAGATTAAGTAGAGGTGCCACATGACAGGGGGCTCCACTCACTTTTAACGAAAAACTCAGGTACCAATGTATTCAAAGAGGCCCAACTTCCATGTAAGGCTAAATCCACACAGCGTATCACAAAATACCGTCGGAAATCTGGCGGCATTTTGTCATTGCTGGACCATGACAGGACCGTGGTTTTTGGCGCTGATTTGCGCTAAAACCGCGGTCAGTTTTCAGATTTGCAGTTGCCCCGTATATTCTATGTACTGGGCCGACTGCAAATCTGAGCAGAATCCGGTGCAATGTACAACATTTCATGTTGCATATTCCATTGGATTTTTAGAGGGACAGTAAAAAAGATCCAAGCCGTATAGACTACAGCATCGATTTTTTGCTGTATCTAAATTCTGAATTCGCCGAAAATCCACTCAAAACACTGTGCAGTGTAGACATAGCCTAAGAAAAATTGAAGCAAACAGGAGGTGGTACTGGGATGCCAGAGTGAGACTGCTGAGACCCAGTGGGGAAGAAGGTGTGGTGGACATAAGCTTCTTAGGTACTCATCTGGGGTTGTAATGTTCCCCACCATCCACAAACAGTTCACTGCTGTGGACAGAAGAAGTCATGTCCCTGGTGTCCACTGTCATATAGCAACTGTCTGCCAAGAGATGATATTCAGCCGCTCACAGAGAGGATTTTCAGGTAATAATTCAGAAAATAACTGTACTTCAAGGTAGGCTTCAGAAAGGTTGTATAGCTGTCTCTGTTAACATAAAGAGATCCATGCTGCCAGTTTAGCCTTCCCATGGTCTTTGGTTTTCTTTAATTTTAGGTTTCTTGCCTCTCCCAATGGCAAAGAATGACATAAAAGGCTGTTTATTTAGAATAGTATCAGGAGAATACAGAGTACAAGTCTGCTTTCAAGCTCATCTAGCCATGTTCCCCATTACATACTATCTTCACTTAAATAAGAATTCTTTGATTAAGAGATTAAGGGAAAAGGCCAGAGTCTGGAGTAAGTTGTCAATTTCACTGGCTGACACATTCTCTTTATTAAAATCCTTTGATTGCCCCGGGTTTTATATTTTATACATAATTTTCTTGTCTGGATCCCTAAGAAGATGTTCTTAACAACTGACTCATATATTTAACACTTTTACAGCAAGGGAAAAATGAAGAGCTAAATTTAAAAATGTTAAACTCTCTGTTAATCAAGGTGTTCTTGCTTCACCGTATCATTGCATTGCTCAAAAGCAACAATTAATTGGGTGGAAAACTGAATTTCTTACTTTGTGGAGCTATAGAATCTAAATTGGAGGAAGAGGAGAATACACATTACTGGTGACTGCCTGAGATCTTTTTTATATTTCACAACTAAGGAATGGGAAACTGTTAAAAGAGTTTTCTCACAGCAAATATTAGCTTTCAACATAAAGGGACAGTTAAATGAAAGCTTTTTCTAAACGCATTGGTCAATAGATTTTACTTTAGTCATGAGACGAGAGCATTTTGTGTGCTCTAAACTGCACACAGGTTTCTATGACGGACGTCTGTTATCTGATTAGCTAAAACCTGGGCCGACTGTTATCTGATTAGCTAAGAGCAGAGAGCAGGGAGTGATCTCAACCCACTGACTAACTGAGATTGAAGCAAACTAATTATTTCTAACAAGATTAGCTTCACTAAACAAAAACTGCATGTTCTGTGAGGACTGAAGAGCATGGCTTTATCTGTAATCTTGTTAGAGATAATAATCTCCTGCACTGTCAGAGTAACAGCTCCCTAGAAGATGAAAATGTTAATCACTGCTGTAGAGCCACCGATGGCCTAAGGAGACAGAGTAAGTGCAAAACTGCTAAAACTCAGTGAAACACTGTGGTGAGAAAAACGCTTTAAGTTTTTTGAAGAACTGCAGGTTAAGTTTTCTTTAAGATTTTTTACAACTACGGTATTTGAAATTCAGACATTGAATAATGAACCAATTATGTTAGACACAGACACTATGAACCACGTGTATGAAAACTGTCTAGGTCTAAAACTCCCTTTGTTGCCCAAAGCAACCACTCAGAGCTCCCCTCTAATTTTTCCAGAGCACTATATGAAATGAAAGGGGCGCTCTAATTGGTTGCTATGGGCAACAAAGAGAGTTTTAGACCTAGACAGTTTTCATACATGTGGCCCTATATGTAGAGGGTTCCTTTCAAAACGGAACTTTTCATTTCTTTAAACTATATAAAAGTTATATCCAAATTATACAAAATAGTAATTCTGAAGGTACCACAAACCTTTTCCAATGTTGGAAATGGAATCCTTAAAAGGGTTTCTTACCACAATTATTAGCTTTTAATATGTAGCGGAAGGTAAATGAAAAATATTAAGAATAGTCAAATAGCAAATACATTGTTTTTTTAAATTTTGCTTTGTTCATGAGATAAAAAAGATTTTATCTCCTCTTACATTACACAAGTTTCTTTAGGTTACTGATGACCTCTCCTCACCTCTCTCTGCCTCTCTCTTATCTCTCTAAGATGCCATTAGTCAGTCAGTTCGACCTTGGTGAGTCACTCCCTGCAGAGTCTCATCTTTAACAAAAGAATTTACCTAACTAAATGACAAATTTTAAAACTCTGCAGCCTTGTGTAGTACATTTTAAAAGTCATGTCACTTTTATAGGAATAGCAGAGCTGATATGCCAATCACTGCGATAGAACCACCCACAGCCTGACCAGGAAGTGTGAGTTTGAAGCTGGCTGTGGCTCTGTGAAACAGCATGAGGAGACAACCTCTTTAATCAAAACGTATATGTTTAATAGATTAAATTCTTTTAGAGGTGGAGAAATGGCACGTGATTAGGTTTTTCTGGTATTAGAGTATTCAGATGTGTACGGTTATTCTAAAAGCATTATTTTTAGCAATAAAAGTAATTATTTTAAACTGGGTCTTGGAAAGGACTCATTCTATGAAATTAAATAAAAGCAGTATTGTCAAATACAGCTCAAAACACAAGAAACTATTGGAGTTATGGAGAGCTCATTTTAATTTTTGTACATAGTTGTCCATTTTGTTCACCTTTAGCAGTGGAGGGGAGAGAGTTGGATGGAAAACAGGTGAGTGATATATATTCATATGTCTGAACTGTTGGGGTCAATTCACACGGCTTATTGCAGACATAGGGAATGTTCACACAGAGTCTTCACTCCATACTCCATATGAACATACACTTTTCAGATGCGTCTCTGGGTCCATCAGAACGGAACCAGAGACGCATCTAACAATTAGCAGTGACTTTATCACTGCCGGCAATGGCAAACACGCAGCAGCGTTCACATAAGAGATGCGTGTTTGCCTCACGTTTGTCGGGTCAGTTTTGCGGATGCGATCAAAGAAATGACATGCAATTCTTTGATCTGTCATGTGAACGCCGCTGCGTGTCTGTCATTGCCGGCAGTGATAAAGTCACTTCTAATTGTTAGATGCGTCTCTGGGTCCATCATAACGGACCCAGAGACGCATCAGAAAAGTGTATGTTGATACGGAGTGCAGACGCCGTGGGAACATACCCATACAGCGACGCGCACAGTATACTATACTCCTGCTGCTTTAGAAGTACACTCTGGCCAGCATGTACTTCTAAAGCACTATGTGCCAGCCTCCATTCACCCTCTTTTTCCCTGGCACGTAAAATGACATGTCACTTCTTTCTACTGACGTGCAGTTCAAGTCGGGAATACGCTGTAAAATCATAGCACTCGTGCTATGATTTTACCATAATTGCAGGCCATACTTTGGGTGTATTGCAGCACAATTACGCCCGCAATTAGGCCATGTGAACATACCCTTACTGCTGAAATATAAGAACACGGAACCAAATGAAAACATAAGGTTTATTATGCATCTTGAATCAAACCATCAACAATTCAGCAGTATATCTCATTTCATTGTTCAGAACCTTTGAGACCATTTTAGGAATATGTATAGTGCAACTTTACAATATATAATATACAATACTAAAGGTGTGTTGACAGGTTTGGCCTTGGTAAATGTTGCACACATATTTATCCCTGTCCATTTTCTTGTGTTCAATAATAATTCTGTGTTAATAATTAAAATCAATAATTAGATCTAGAGGTCAGTAATGCACTCCAGTTTTTGTGTCAGCTTTTTTGAACCAAAGCCAGAAAATGGACCCACTTTTGCTTTTGTATCCATTCCTTTTTTTGATTCATAAAACAATTAAAAAACTACAGCTTTTTTTTTTAAATGTTGTATGTGAAATCAGTCTCAAAGTGAAGTTTCTAGTTATGTAAGCTAGAAGTACAATGGTAGTGAAGAGAAACATGGATTTCCTCATTCCTGCAATAGCACCATACGGACATATTTTGGGGAGCCCTCTCCTCTCTCTCCAGGCAGGAAATAAAAAATACAGTTAAACAGTTATTTAACCACTTCCCTCCTACCTGGCATCTCCGGTAATACCTTGATTAAAACGTTTTTTTGTTATAGGTCAGAAGATAAGTCACTTCTTGCTGTTTCCAACCCGAAGTGGAATTTATTCTAATCCTCATGCAGTTTAGGAGATCAACCTGGGAACCACTGACAGAGTCTGGTATTAAATTATTTTCCTCCCATTTGGTAACAATTACTGAGACTAGATGGTCTTTTTTTTAAAAAAAAAATCTGCTTTGCACCGCAATTTTTTGAGACCAATAACTTTTTTTTTCTCAATCTCTGGACTTGTGTGTGGGCTTGTTTTTTGCAGTCTGTAGTGTAGTGTTTATTTGAGTACATACAACTTTTTGATAACTTTTATCGCAATTTTTGGGAAGGCAAAGTGACTGAAAGAGCAGAACTTTTGACATTTTTTTTCTTTTACAGCATTCACAGTGTGGAATAAATAAGGTTATATTTTATTAGATTGGACATTTATGGATGCGGCGATACCAAATATTTAAAAATGTTTTATTGTTTTTCTTTTTTATATGTAAAATGGGAAAAGTGGTGGTTGTTTTGAACTTTTGCTATTAAGACCTTCTATGGTACTTGACAGATAGAGGGCGATAGTGTTTGTACACTATTTTAAAATATTAATGTACTGCAGACTAGCACACAGCTCGATTATTATATTCTACCTCTGGCAAGGTGTAGTAGAATCGGTAAGCTGGCAGACCTAGGGCCTTCAATGGGGGTGATCATACCTCCCAACCATCCCAATTTGAGCAGGACAGTCCCAATATTGAGCCTGTGTCCTGCAGGTCTAGGCAGGCTGTGCTGTGTTCCGATATCTGCAGAGAGCTGAGAGCAGTGTCGGGACCTGCTCCCTCCCTCTCTCCTCACTGTGTTGTGTGAGGAGAAAGAAAACATTGTGGTGGCAGGAGCTGGGGGAACTGCCAGAAGAGGGGCAACCCATGTGGAGTTTATCCTGAAGAACCACAGTCCTACTAGGAAGTGTGGACTGTCTGTGGGGAAGTGAAGGAGATTCTGAAGCTGTCTGTGTAGTATAGGCAGCAGCTTCAGAAGTTAGAAGCTTAAAATTGTCTTCCTAAGTCTGATCCCTTCAGTAACTGTCCCCCCAGCCTCTGTCCCCTCCCTTACTCTGACCCCCCTACAGCCATTGTGTCGCCTCCACTCTGACCCTTTCAGTCACTGTCTCCCCTCCACTCTGAACCTCCAGCCACTGTCCTCCCCACTCTGACCCACCCAGTCCCTGTCTCTCCCCAGCCACTGGGTGCAGACTTGTTGGCTCTCCCATACTCTCGTTGTGAGAGCAGGCAAGTGTAGCATAGCAGTAGCACCGGGGAAGCGTCATTAGATGCTCTCCTCACGTTACTGACTGCAGGGGGCTCTCCTCGGTGGTGGTGTGCATAGCAGAGGGATGGTAAGTGACGTCTGTCACCCCCTTCCTCTCTGCCACCCGACCCTCTCCATGACCTATCCAGCTTTCTTGGGTGCCTGCTGTGAAGGGTGCTGGATAAGCGATTCAGCATCTGGGAAAGCTTGGTAATGCCTCAACCCCCACAACTGGCACACAGCTTTTCTTGGTGCCTGCTATGGCGTTGTCACCCAGCTTTCCCAGGTGCTGGGTAGGCTATTCATAATTTTGGAAAGCTGGGTGATGCCCCATCACCCACAGGAAGCAGCCAGCTTTCCTGTGAGTCTGCTGTGGAGGATGTCATCCAGATTTCCCAGGCGCTGAATAACCTATCTAGCATCCGTGAAAGGTGGGTGATGTCCCATCCTCCAAAGCAGGCACCCAGCTATTCGTTGGACCATGTCGGAACAGCATCTATTTCTTTAAAAAAGTGGTCAACATGGGCTGGTGTTGGGGAGTATTTTTTTAAATAAAGGGTTTAAAAAATATATATATTTTTTTCCCAGTTTTCATAATGAAGGCATCTGTCAGATGCCTCGTCATTACTAGCACTGGGGATTGTTGTCAGCCAGCAGTGTTTTCCATCACCACAAGGCTGACACTAACCCCATGTCACTAAGTCATCATGGCGGTCTGGACCAGGTGGAGAAAAGAAAGGAAAGAGAACGACTCCTATCAGAGAAGACATCACGTGATGTCACTAAATGTAACTGCACTGTAATCACTTATACGTTTGTAGAGTGCCTCTGTACAACTAGTATCTACCATTTTAGGGTCGCTGTACGGCAGTAGTAGTGTAATGGTTTACATTTTGGAACAGTAGGTGGTATTAGTCAGGTGATATGTGGTCATGGTGTGATGGTATTATTTAGTCACTATGCAGTGGTAATATGTGGTCATGATGTTGCAGTATTATTCAGTCATGGTGTGGTAGTATTATTCAGTCACTATGTAGTGGTGAAATGTGGTGGCATTATTCAATCACTATGTGGCGGGATTATTCAGTCACTATGTGGTGGTGATATGTGGTTGTGGTGTGGCAGTATTATTCAGTCATTATCTAGTGGTGATATGTGGATATGATATTGCAGTATTATTTAATCTTTGTATAGTGGTATAATTGATAATATTAGTCTTCGTTTGGTCAGTAACAGTATGGTGATGTTAGCTTCCTGTATAGAGATTTTATGTGGTCACTGTATTATGTGGACCATTATATAGAGGCAGAGGTGTAACTTGAGGCTCCGGGGCCCTAGTGCAATAAGTGAAATGGGCCCTCCCAGCTACCATCTGCCATTTACAATACTGGTGTCTCCTTATGTGTCAGAAGGGCTTTTGGGCCCCCTCAAGCTGCAGGGCCCGATAGCGGCTGCTACCTCTGCACCCCCTGTAGCTACGCCCCTGTATAGAGTTATCATCCATAGAACATTGGCTTACAGCTATTTGTATGGATATTTATAGACCCCAGTAACACTGGTGGGGCGAGGTTATAGGCATACGACAAAATCAAAAAATCTCCAGCATCTTCGAAAATTGTCTCTCTTCATTTTATGGATTTATTGGAATAAATACTACAATTTTAGAAGATGCTGCAGATTTTTTGATTTTGTCGTTTGGGATCTTTGTTGGAGTCTCTATTTCGGGTGAGCTGAATTCTCTGTATCTACATTTAAGAGGTTAGAGGCATGTCCTGGTTTGATATAATTTTTGGGGGCGTGGTTAGAGGCGTGTCTGTTTTGATGTCATTTGGTTGAGTGTGGTGTGGTTAGAGACATGTCTTTGTGTGATATTATGTGTTTGGGTGCAGTTGGAGGCGTGTCCCTATGTGCCCCTCTTTGCCATCTCTAAAAGTCGAGAGTTATGGGGGTGATTATGTGACATGGGGGTGGGCACTTCCCTTCTGTGTAACTACCTGAATGCCACAGTTTAGGGAACGATGTTCTTGGCTGTAACTGACACCTGCCATATTTTGAACTGGTCCAACTCATCTGTACTTGAGCCTGCCTCATACTGCCTTCCCAATATGGCAGGTGAGTACAATATAGGTGAGTGGCTAACACTTCTGCCTTCCAACTAAAGCTACATCTACATGGCAGAGGACAAAATACTCATTGGATTCTAAATCCTAAAACCATTATCCAACGAGTATTTTGTCAGTATTTTGCACAGAAAAGTGGGTTTAAGTCAGTTTGCATTTTTTGGCACATTTTTGAGCGTGGATTTTCAGGCAGTTTTTAATCGGTTATTCAGTCGTTTTTCAGAACCAAAAGGAGAAACATATATATAAATTTTTGGTAGGTGGGGGAAAAAATTAGAGGGAGACAACAGTGGAGGTGGTGAGGGAGAGAGGTTATTGGTGGTGTTAGGGGGAATATATAGCACCTGCAACAGTGGGCTGGTATTGTGTTAGAGGTGGTGGAAGAGTTGGCAGTGGAGCTGCAGAAGATTGGAAATAAGGTTCTTTACGGGCGATTTTTGACTCGGACTGATGCCATGTCCATGTAGTGATACTGCTTCGAATAAAACAAAGTGAAGAACCTTTCAAAAATACAAAAGGACACACCTGCTATAGGTGGGATCAATAGTGCATCATAGAAGCCTATTGCATTTTTAGAAGCATTTCCACGGCAAAAAAGGGCCAAGTACTTGCTGGTCGTTTTTCATAGACTTCTATAGGACTCGGATTTTCTATTGAGGTCTATGGGGATGATTAACAATCAGATTTATGCGGATTATAAATACTGACCTTGCTTAGAAATCAGAAAGTAAATCACGAAAAAAGGAACCTGAATGAAGTATCTTTTTGTTTTATTTCTTTGCACTTTTTGACTAATTACTAAGGAGTACAGAGGCCATGAGTAGAATGACAGCACCTGGGGTTGAACACTCGCTCAGCAGTGAGTGTGTGTTATTACTAAGCTGGGAAGAGACTGACAGTAGCTACCTGAGAGGAGAGGTGATGTCTGAGCATGTGTGGCCAAGACTGAGGAGCTCTTGTCACTAGTTGTATCTCCTAGAGACAAGCTGTACAATATGGATCACTAAGGGAGCAGCTAAAACAAAAATGGTTCAGAATCTTTAATAATGATGAAGAGTAAAAATGTTTATTATTTAATTTGCTGGCTTCCCACATCAATTTTACTTTGGTGTAAAACCCCTTTACGTAAATAACAATATGTTCTATAGCATTTTGCCAGGCCCAAGTAAGAGATAGTTAACCTATCAAGGTTCAGGGATTGATCTACCAACCAGGGTTCATGTTAGAAGAGTGATGGTAACATTTTAGTAAAGAATCTACTCCTGTGCCATAAAATCAGCACAAGCTTAAATTTCTTATTTTGCCTTCCATTACTTGTGTATGCACCAACTGTGCTACTAGAGAGAAATTAAAAAATGACTTCCAGTCTAAGCCTCAGCACAGGTTTGAACACCAGTATTTATCTTATGTCCATTTTAATAACACATCTGCTCTTGGAACTTGCAGAACTGGAAGCTTGTGAATTTGATTCTAGATTTCAATTTCAGTTTATATTATTTTCCAATGCGTGGCATTTTTTACTCAGTGATTTCAATAGTGAATGTAATACTAAAAAAAACACACTATTAAATAGCCATTGTCCCAGAAATGCTTCTTCATTTGAATTTACATATTATTATTATTATTATTATTTATTTATTTTATAGCGCCATTGATTCCAGGGCGCTGTACATTCGAGGGGGTTACATACATAACATTACATAACGAGTACAGTGATAAGTTGTAATGACAATTGGCACGACAGAGGGAGAGAGGACCCTACCCACGAGGGCTTACAATCTACAAGGAGGGGGAAAGAGACAGGAGGTGAGGGGCGGACATGTTTGTGGAGGAAGTAGTGACAAGGTTAGTGAAGGTTATAGGCAAGCATGAAGAAATGAGTTTTCAGGTTGCTTTTGAAGCTGGTGAAAGTGGAGGAGAGTCTGATGTGTTGGGGCAGTGAGTTCCAAAGTGTGGATGAAGCACGGGAGAAGTCTTGGAGGCGGTTGTGGGAGGAGCTGATAAGGGGAGCTGATAAGGGGAGAGCAGAGGAGAAGGTATATAGGTATGTATATAGGTATACATATAGAAGCTCTATTGTGGTTTTAATGTGATTTTTGAAAATTATGGAAAGAAAAAAAAGCCAGAGCTACATTGTTCTAATTGCAAATTAAAGATACCTTTCCCTAAATTAAAAAAA
>JAODAL010051947.1:0-26328 GCA_025379985.1 Phyllomedusa bahiana
AGATTCACTACAAACTTCCGGTGGCCATAGCTAAAGAACAATAAAGTCCGGGGAATTTTAAAATGGGAAAAAAAACCCCCGAATCTATCTATAATCTAAACTTCCCCTCTTAATAAAAAGTTTTTCAGAACCCTTTTGGATGCTTTTACCGATCCCCTTGGGGCACGAGTCATTTTATTAAAATGATTTTTTCTCTGGGCTTTTTATACCCCAGCAGACCTTTCCCCCTCCTGGACAAAAAACCCACCCGCCGGGGCCCGTTGAGGGACGACGGCCTGTTGGGGTGTTTCTGGGACGTTGGCTGCCCACGGGGGGAGCTAAAGGGTCATCAGATACTTTTCCCACGGGAACCCGCCCACACTGGCACAGGGAAAAACAATGCGCCACCAGTTCTCTCGTTTTTTAAAGAGGGTCCGTTCCCGACTTATAGCAGGTCAGGAAACCAACCCATGGGTAGCTTATATATAGACCGAGAATTGGCGTGTGAGGCCGTTGATCAAGAAGACTAACCCCAGTTTAAAAGTTTAAAAGTTTTAATTAGTTTTGAAGGCACATAAAAGGGTAATTGTACAAGAGGGTAATAAATACAGTCAGAGAGAGGCAAATACAATTAGGATTCAAAAAAAGGCAGTTAAAATAAGTAAAGTTACCTTTTTTGTTTTGGCCCCCCCCCCCCCGGCCCGCAGGGGGGGGCAATGTCCTGGGCTGCGTGCGGAGTCCTGGAACGTTTTTTGGTGGCCCCCCCTCCTGGATAACGAAGACCCAACCCTGCCTGGCTTATTTTTTGAGGGCCAGCCCAGTGGCACCCCCAACACCACCCCGGGAGGGTTTTGGGCTCCTCCCACTCGGGTAGGCATTTCTGATAAAACCCCAAAAATGGATATAACTCGGCGGGGCCCCTTTGGCAAAAAACCAGCCGTAAGCATCTAAACCGGGCGGGAAATCACCCAAGCCGGATATGAGAAAAGCCTTCTTAGGGACTCCCGGGGCCCGGGTTGTGGATATCTCAGCCCCCCGGGCCCCCTTGGAAACCTGAAAGGGGAAATGGCGGCGGGAGAGTTCCATATTTTTAGATATGAACTCGCCATGGACCAGTTTGAGCTGGTCGCCTAAAATGAATTGAAAATCGGGACGACCCGACTGGGGTGAATTGAGCAAAGTCTTTAAGCTTGCGAGCTTGACCAGCATTTTGTTAGATGGCTAATTAGGTTACATGGGGAAATCCTTTCATGGGTTGACCCCATGCTGGGGCGACTTCTTACAGAGGAATTGGGAAGAGAGCTGCGCTGATTAACATGTAAATTGAGCTTGCCCCGTGGGTGGGAAGCTGTGTTCTGACAAGATTAGGTTTGGAGAGAGGTCTGTCATTTTGAGTCAATTTTCTTCACACCTCCTATTAAAGCATTCCTTTTGTAAAAAAAATTCAAAAATCACTTTCATAAAATTTTAAATTTGGAAGAAGGTGCCCAAGGATAGAAATTTCAAGAAGCTGATGATGCCAAAGGATATGGGGGCTTAAATTTAACCTGACATCAGAACATATAACTTGGCATCGTTACTTCACCATGTCTAGATTGGATCAAGGAACTTCTTTCTTTTCCAATACGGCTTTAGAAAAGGATCTAAGGCACCTTGGAACCTCAATGCGCTTTTGCACACTTCATATGCCGCACTTCCTGGGGTTTAAGCGCGTCACATTTTAAATTTATACGGGATACAATAGGCGCATGAAGGCGGCTAGGAAGTTTTTTACAAACTCCCGCACCAATTTAGCGGTTATTTAATGTGGGAAGGGCATCCAAAATTTCTTCCGGGACAAGGTCAGAGAGTCTCACACAGTGGGAAGGAAAAGGGATACACCAGGCAATGTCGTTAATTAACCAACAGGAGGGCAGGTTTCTCTCTCTCAGTAGAGGTCCATGGAAAATACAGCAATAACTGCGCCATTCCTATAATAATGCAAATTATGAGTCTTTCTGAAGGGAAGAGCCTGGAGCGATGGCTAACGTGAACCAGGATTTACTACATTTAGAAGACAAAAATCAATGAGGCATGTGCACATCCATGATAATTTGAAAAACGAAAGCAACATGGTCACCACTGAAAAGGCCAAGAGCATACATCCAATTACAAATCAGTGTCACACGTAAAACTAAGTGAACTCAAGGTTATATAGGAATCTGTGAAATGGCATTACTGAATAGTCTTGCACAATTGTTGCACCTAAGCTTACGAATCATAGCAGGTGACCTATCACTCCTTAGATGTTGTAGTCTGAACGACTCCAGTGAGGTTAACATGTTACATTGTTTAGGGACTCACCTTGCTGGATCCCCTTGACCTAATGGTATGTGATTTAATACAATCCTGATGATCAAAAACTGGTAAACAAAGATTCCCAGGTTTTTCATAATTTACCTTAAGCATAATGCATTCCAATATTACCAAAATACCTTGAATTACACTAATAGTTTTTTTAGTGTGCCACCTGATATTTTGTATTAATATGTAAACTCGTTGATAAGCTGTCGAGAACAGCGGCAGTTACCCCAAAACTTTTATCTCAGCTGAACGCAGGACTCCGCTGTCCTTATGATGACACTATTGCGGGAACAATGTTTAAAAAATGGAACGAGAACTTCCTCTTCAGACAAAAACTAGGAAATATCTAAAAGGAAAGGGTGGAATCAGGTACGAAGTAGTGGTAATTAGACGTGGCGTACACCTATTATTAGATTTAGCTGCAAAGAGCCATATATGGGATTAATATTTACCCTCAGCCCGCCCATCCTTCCCGAACCGGAATGGTAGCTTGCCCAAAAGCGCAAAAACCTCTCACAGATTTGGTGAACATGGAATTTGTCCTGTCCAGCCACACAGCAGTTTTCGGGCACGAGCTCGTCTCAGATGTTAAGAAATAAAAACTTTCTGTGAAGCTTTCCAATAACTCCGATTTGCACTACCATAATCATGAGCGCCCGAATGGAAGGGTGATAGAACACACAGCTCAGGACCAAACTTACGCATATTTTCCTAATGGTCGGCCAAGAGAGTGTCTATTAAGAGAATGTGTTACGGCAAAAACTCCATCAATGAAGAAGGTGGTACTGACCGGTCAGTAGAGCACAGGGATACGGATAAAAGAGCAAAGAATCACAATAAAGAAGCACAAACAGGGAAGTTTTCCTTTGAGGTTTTGGGAAAAAGTATCACTGTAAGTTTATGACGGATGCAGATGATACTACTCTTTTATGCAGACATTATTTCTGGAACAAACATTGGTATTTGAAACTCCAGATGGCAGGTCCCTAGTGAAACTCAGCTTAATAGATATAGCCGTGATAAAGATAATAGTAGATTTTACTTTTATGGTACTCCCTTTTTACTTGATTAACTTACATAGGTGCCTACTCACCTCACTTAATGTATTTCGAATATCTAAACTGCTCCAATTTGTTGTGTTAATGATTCATGTTTAAAAGGATTCATTAGGTAAACATGCATGCGCTGTTGAGCTGAATCGTCTCTGTTAAAGAACATGTCAAATATAGTTAATTTAGTGACGTTGAACATTGTAATACCTTGACAGTGTCAAGACTGTATCTAAATGTTTGACTTCTACTGTTATACAGGTTATATATATATATATATTTTTTTTATTTTTTTTTTTTAATTATAAAAGAATAAAAATTTTCATGATAAAAAAAAAAAGACAAGATCCTGATCTATTTTCTTTTCTGCTTTGCCGTTTTTATTTGTTGACTGTAGATTTCTCAATTCTGTTGCCTGTATAGGATTATGGGGGCGGCCATCTTTCCTGCACTGCTTTTAGCAGCATTTAGAGAGATGCTTTATGGCAGTTTAATGGACATAGGAGCCTGTGGACGGATTCTTTCCATTGGACTTCAATAGTAGAGTGTTGTGGGCATGCTTCTGTGACCTGGAAGACTTCAATGTCAGGAGCTGTGACACTCCTATTGGTTGACTGTTGCATCCTTTGTATCTATACACGGGTAATGGTCACCTTTTCACTGTAATCGTGCCTGTGCTGAGAAAGAGGAGACTGCTGAGAAGTTTTCTCTGCAGAACAGGAGGAGGAATTCAGGGAAGTCTGAATATACAGAGGTCTTTTGGTTCCCGGAGCCTGAACTTGCCCATTGGAGCAAGACTTAGTGATTTAATGGTGGAGAGGGACATGAGCAGAGGTGTAGGAAATATATTGAGTCCCCCACTCGGAAGAAATCGGGGAAGTCCAAACTGAATCTATCATCAAACCAAAGTGAACGTGCAGTGGACATGGTTTGTAAAAAAAATAAAAAAATACAGATGTCCAGGTCAGCCTATTGTGCTTACATTTTTAGGATCCAAATGAGTTGTGTAATGGAAAAACCCCCATGAGGTAGAATGCCAATTGTCCAGCGTTTATAGTTAAAAGGAAATCCATCCTGAACTCCACACTGGAGCATCATAATAAATCCTGGATCAACGACTCCAGAAACCAGTCACTATAACTTGTATATATTATTACATCTAGAACAGGTCTCCAGACCCCTTCTCCAGAAACCCGTTCAGAAAACTTATTATAATTACATCTAGAATGTATCCAGACCCTTCACCAGAATCCCGGTCACAATAATTGTTCTATTATTTGCCCTCTAGAAAAGTACCAAGAACCCTTCTCCAAAAGTCCCGGACCACTATAACCTGTTCTATCAATACATCTATAAAAGTATCTGGACCTATCTCCATAACCTGTCACTATAACATGTCTAATATTACTTCAAGAAAAGTCTCCAGACCCTCATCCATAATCCTGGGTCACTCATAACTTTTATTCTAATTATTTACATCTAAATGTATCCTATTACCCTTCTCACCAGAATCCAGGTAGCTATAATTATTATATTTATTACATATCAAGAAATGTATCCATACCCTTCACTCCAGAACCCCGGGTCACTAAAATAACCTTGTTCTATATTATTACATCTAGAAATGTAACCAGACCGTTCACCATAATCAGGTCACTATACACTTTGTTCTATATTACATCTAGAAATGTAACCAGAACGCTTCTCCAGAATCCCTTGGTCACAATAACATGTACTATATTACAATCTATAACAGTACCATACCCTTCTCTAGAATCCTTGAGCAATAAAACTTGTTCCTATTATAACGAATCTAAAATGTAACCAGACCTTCTCTAGAATCCTGTTCACTCAAAAACATGTTTACAATTAAAACATCAATAAATGTATCCATATTACCCACACACGCAGATTCGCGTCACTATAACTTTATAATTATTACAACAAAATGTAACAACCCTTCTCCAGAATCCCGGTCACTATAACTTTTATATTACATCTAGAAATTTCACTCGACCCTTCTCCAGAATCCCGTCACTATAACTTGTTCTATTATAACATCTAGAAAAATAACCAGACAACCTCACCCGAAATCCGGTCCACTATAACATGTTCTATAAAACATCTAGAAATGTCCCTCACCGACCCTTCTCCAGAATCCCGTTCACTAATAACTTGTTCTATTATTACATCAAGAAATGTATCCAGACCCTTCTCCACTCCAAAATCCCCGGTCGACTACAACATGTTTATATATTATTCCAACAGAAATGTATCCAGACCCTTCTCCAGAATCCCGGGGGGGCGCGTCACTATAACTTGAATAAATTACCTCTAAAAATGTCCTCCAGACCCTTCTCCATAATCCCCGACACTGTAACATGTTCTATTATTACAACTATAAATAGTATCCAGACCCTTCTCATAATCCCGGTCACTATAACTCAGTTCTAGTTTCTTTACATCTAGACATTTCTCCATCTCTTCTCTCATAAACCCGTGCCACCGCATAACATTGTTCAATTATTACAAACTAGAAATGGTATGGTTAGGGGTCCAGACCCTATCTCCAGAATCCCGTGACACATAACTTTTTATATTATTACATCTAGAAATGTACCATACCCTTCACCATAATCCCGGTCACTATAACTTTTATATATTATACATCTAGAAATGACTCCGAGACCCTTCTCCAGAATCCCGGACAAACAAACACTTTCTATGAATTACAACTAGAAAAAGAATCCATACCTTCACCAGAATCCCGGGTCACAAAACTTGTTATATTATTACGTCTAGAAATTATCCAGACACTTCTCCAGAATCCCGTCCACTATAACATTGTTCTAATTATTACATCTAGAATGTATCCGGACCCTTCTACCAGAGTCCCGTCACAATAACTTGTTCTATATTACATCTAGAAATGTATCCAGACCCTCTCCATAATCCTGGAAGCTATAACATGGTTATAATATTACATCTATAAAAGTATCCCGACCCTTCTCTAGAATCCTGGTTCACTATAAACCATTTTTCAATTGATTAAAATCTAGAGAAATTATCCAGGACCCTTCACCAGAAACCTGGTATCTAAAACTAGTTACCTTATAACATCTATAAAAGTAACCAACCCTTCTCCAGAATCCCCTGGTCACTATAACTTGTTCTAATTATTACAAATCTAGAAAATGAATCCAGACCCTTCTCCAAATCCTGTGTCACAATAACTTGATTCTATATTAACATCTAGAAATGTATCCAGACCTACACATAATCCCAGTCACAATAACTAGTTTCAATTTATAACATCTAGAAAAGTTCCAGACCAGAACCTTCTCCACCATAGAATCCTGGTCCACATATAACTTGTTCTATTATTAACCTCTAGAAATGTTATCCGACCCTACTCCAGAATCCCGTCACTATAACTTTTTATATTACATCAATAAATGATCCAGACCCTTCTCCAGAATCCCAGACACTAAACTTGTTCAAATTAATACATCTAGAACTGTAAACCATACCCTTCACCATAATCCACTGACACTATAACTTGTTCTACGATATACTCTAATATAACTCCAACCCATCTCCATAATCCCTTGTCACTATAAACTACTTGTACTATAAATACAACAATAAATGTATCCAGACCATCTTCCAGAATCCCGTCACTAATAACTTTTTATATTCTTACAACAAAACTGACTCCAGACCCTACCTCCAGAATCCCGGTCCCTATAACAAGATATAAATATTACATCTATAAAAGATATCCATACCCTTCACCTCCCAGAATCCCGGTCACTATAAATAGTTATTAATATTAACATCCTATAAAATGTATCCAACCCCTTCTCCATAATCCCGGTCACTATAACAGTATATAATAATACATTTAAACAGAAACCATGACCCCTTCTCCAGAATCCTGGTCACTATAACTTGTTCGTATTATTAATACATCTATAAAATAATCCAGACCTTCTCCATAATCCGCTGTTCACTAAAAGCTTGTTATAAATAATACAACTAGAAAATTTATCCAGAGCCCTTCTCAAGAATCCTGGTCCGCACAATGTAGGTAGATGTAGCCTCTTCAGATGCTGTTCCTCTTCAGTGTCTCTATTCCTGTCCCGTAGGGCGCTCCCTCAATCTCCGACCCCAGCTTCTGTCTGTCCCAATGTCAGTTCTTCCTCCTAAGAGCTATTGATTGCTACATAAACCCACATTTGAAGGTGATATCTTCATATCTAATGTAGAAACTTGGGAAAATCCCCACAACGTGAAGACAGAACACAATGTAACGACACTACTGCTGTGCGCTTATCCTTATGGAACATATGTGGGATAACCTTCTATGACAACAGCCACGACAACAACCCTCATCATCCCATCAGGCTTTGGCAGCCTGTGACTGTCAGGGTTCTTCCCCCACTGGATTTACTTTGCAATGTGTCATTTTACCCCCGAACTGTAAATATAGTTCTTTTGCCAGTCGACTCAACCATCATTTGACCTGGAACCCCATTATATAACACCTAGACGTCACATTTTGCCTTCCCATGATGCCTCACTGCTTATGATTAGACTATTATAAACTACATAACCAGAATAGAACATTTTTTAAAACAAACCAGGGTAAATATTAAGAATCTCACTTGCATTCAGTACAGGAAAACATTGCTGTATTAAAGCGAAGCAGGCTATGGAAGCTGTGGGACAGGGGGACATATTAAAACTACACAAACTACATACCTACTCTAATTGGGGGCATAAAAACTATAATACTACCATACTGGCAGACCATATAAACTATATACCTACCTACTGGCAGACATATAAACTATATACCTACCTACTGGCAGACATATAAACTATATACCTACCTACTGGGGGACATATAAACAATATACCTACCTACTGCGGGACATATAAACAATATACCTACCTACTGGGGGACATATAAACAATATACCTACCTACTGGAGGACATATAAACTATATACCTACCTACTGGGGGACATATAAGCAATATACCTACCTACTGGGGGACATATAAGCAATATACCTACCTACTGGGGGACGTATAAATGATATACCTACCTACTGGGGGACATATAAGCAATATACCTACCTACTGGGGGACATATAAGCAATATACCTACAGGGGACTAATAAGCAATATACCTACCTAATGGGGACATATAACCTAATATATCTACCTACTGGGGGATGTATAAACAACATACCTACCTACTGGGGATGTATAAACAACATACCTACCTACTGGGGGACCTATAACCTATATACCTATATCTACTGGCAGAGCTTAATTTGAATCCTGCCCCAATGGGACTTTAAACCTATATACTACCTACTGGGTTTAAATAAACAACATACCTACCTACTGGGGGACCTATAACCTATATACCTATATCTACTGGCAGAGGCTTAGCTTGAAGCTCCTGGGCCCCAGAGCAAAAAGTGAAATGGGTCGCCCAGCTATAGTGTGCCATTTAAAATGCTGGTGTCTCCTTATGTGGAAAAAGGGCTTTTAGGCCCCCTCAGGCTACATCTACCTACTGGAGGACATGTTACCTATATGACTATACCTACTGGGGAACATATTAACTATATATCTACCTACTGGGGGGCATATAACCTATACACCTATACCTACTGGGGAATATGTCACATTATATGTCACATTATGTGACATATCATGTGATACAATATAATATGATAAGATATGGTGTAATATAATAAGATACAATGTAATATAATGTGACATATTATGGGATATCAGGCAGTCCCTGAATTATGACGGTCTCCTATTTAAAACTTTAGGCTGATGTCACATCCCTTAAAAGCCTCCGTTCCTAACTAGGAGAGTATCAGAACTTGTAGGTTTGTCGCTCCGTCAGGACGCAGTGTCCAGCCCCAGATACAGTAACAACCATCCCAACTCCCCAATTTCAAGGTTAAAACACATGTACTAGACATATGAGTGCAGATTAGTACATGTGTTAAACATATGAAGTGTGACAAGCTGGTACTTCCACAGCAGCAGCAGTTGTGTACCGGCAGCTACTGTTGAACTACAAGTGCCAGCTTGTCACACTTCATATGTTGAACACATGACACTACCAGGGGGAACAGACAGTATAACAAATGTGAAAATGTCCTGACTGACATAGAAATTCAGCTCAAGAACAAACCTACAAAACCGATATTGTTCGTATACTATGGACTGCCTGCTATGTTATCCAATGTGATGTAGTATAATAAGATACAATATTATCCAATGTGACACTATATCATACAATGTAACAAGATGCAATGCAAAATATCTTATATTACATTGTATCACATAGTGTCACATTATATTACTGTGTATCTTATTATATATCATTATACCACATAGTATGTCACATTAAAGCCTGTTATATTACATGATCTTCAATAGTACATTACAATGTATCTTATAATATTACCTTGTATCACATAGTATGTTACATTTTATTATATATTATTATAGATACAATGCAATATAATGTGATACAATGTAATACAATAAGATACATTGTAATATACAATTTAAGATCATGTGATGTAACAGACTGTAATGTGACACACTATGTGGTATGATAGGATACAATGTAATATAATGTAATACTATGTAGCACAATGCAATATTTAAAAATACAGTGTAACCTTTGACACTATGTAATACAAGGTCATATAATAAGATAGAATGTAATATACTATATAAGATCATGTAATGTAATAGGCTGTAATGTGCCATTCTATGTGATACAATGTAATATGATAAGATATAATGTGACATGTAGTTACTATTACCGTGATGTAATATAATACACAATGTAATATAATGTAACATACTATGTGATAATGATATATAATAAGATATAGTGTTGCCTACTGTGTGATACAATGTGATATAAGGTATTACGCCCCATTCTGTGTGATATAATGTGTCCTGTTATGTAACCTGATTTCATCTGATCTTTCACAACTTCCTCTCGCTATCTGACCGCACGTCTGGTCACTCATCACTTTACTTCACATCGATGTACGGTAGATAAAGGGAAGTTGTGGATGATGTGTCGGTCTTAGATCTGGTGACTCTGGGGGATTCCTGGGTAAGAATATAATAGATCTGTGAGTCACCGGAGCCCAAAAAAAGAGAGAGGAACCGCACTCCAAATACGAACGAGCAACTTGCACTAGAGATTTATAGGGATTACCCAGAAGCATCAGCATTGGATGGAGGGGTCAGTCAGTATGTACCACAAAGAGTAGATAGATAGATAGATTAGATAAATTAGATAGATTAGATAGATAGATAGATAGATAGATAATAGTCGAATGATTAATTAGCATAGACCTGCACAGGTCCCCACCAGTGGAATTTCATTGTTGGTTCCCACCAGTGGAGTTGATTCTTGGAGCCACCAGTGGAGCTGATTCTTGGGGCCCACCAGATGGAGAGATCCATGGGCCACCATGGGAGATAGATCCATGGGCCACCATGGAGATGATCCTTGGGGCCCACCAGTGGAGATGATCCTTGGGGCCACCAATGGAGGTGATTCTTGGGGCCCACCTGTGGAGGTAATTCTGGAGGACCTCCCCATTGACAGAAATCTTGAAGCCACCATGGAGATGATTCTTTGGGGCCACCATAGGAGTAAATCTGGGACTCCTCAGTGAGTTGAACCTTGGGGGGCCACCATGAGTTGATTTTTTTGGGCCAGCCAGTGGAGCTGATCTCTAGGGCCACCAGTGGAGAGGAACCTTGTGGCCACCAATGGAGATGATTCTTGGGGCCCACCTGTGGAGGTGATTCTTGGGGCCCACTTGTGGAGGTAATTCTGGGGACTCACCAGTGGAGCAGATTCTTTGAGCCACCAGTGGAGCTGATTCTTGGGGCCACCAGTGGAGATGGATACCTGGGGCCACCAGTGAGAATATCCTTGGCCCACCAGTGGAGAAACCTTGGGGCCACCAATGGAGTGAATCTGGGCCACCTGTGGACGTAATTCTGAGGACTCACCAGTGACTGAAACTTAGAAGCCACAGTGGGCTGCTCTTGGGGCCACCATTGGAGGTAGTATTTTTGATTGTTTTTATATTCTGGGACTCAACAGTGGAGATGAATCCTTGGGCCACCAGGGAGTCTATTCTTGGGCCACCAGTGGAGCTGATTCTTGGGGCCAACCAATGTGGAGATGATTCTTGTGGGCCCACGCTGTGGAAGTGATTCTGGGCCCACCTTGTGGAGGTAATCCGTGACTCACCTAATGAGCGATTCTTGGAGCCACCATGGAGCATATTCTTGGGCCACCAGGAGATGATTTCCATGGGGCCACCAAGGAGGTATTTTTGAGCTCCCCTATGATGAAGTTTTGGGGCCACCAATGGAGGATAATCTTGGGCCACCAGGTCGAGAATTCAGGACTCCCCAATGACTGATTTCTTGCGCCAGCACCATGAGCTGATTCTTGGGGCCACCAGTGGAGCGATTCTTTGGCCACCATGAGCTATTCTTGGGCCACACCAGTGGAGATAATCCTTGGGTGCCACGACATGGAGATGATTCTAGGGGCCCACCTGTGAAGTGATTCTTGGGCCCACCTGGGAGGAAATTTCTGTGGACCACCAATGAGCTTATCTTGGAGTACACCAGTGGAGCTGATTTCTTGGGGCCACACCAGTGATAAGATCCTTGGGGCCACAATGAGGGATTTTTTGGGGCTCACCCATTGAGATGATATTGGGGCCCACCATGAGATGATTTTTGTGGCAAACCATGGATTGATTCCTTGGGGCCACCAGGTGGAAATGTAATACTTGGGTCCACATGGAGTCTTCTTAGACACCAGTTGGAGCTTTACTGGGGCCACATGGAGATATCCAAGGGACCACCATGGAGATGAGTCTTGACCACCATGGCGTTGATTCTTGGGCTCAGCATTGGGCGCGGATTCTTGGGGCCCACAAGGGAGTGTGATATCTAGGGATCATCATGAATGAATCCTTGGGACCCACCATGGAGTTGATTCTTTGGGTCCACCAAGTAAGATGATTCTTGGTTCCCACAGTGAGTTGATTCTTAGTGGGCCAACCAGTGGGAGTTGATTCTTGGGCCCACCATGAAGGAATAGTTCTTAGTGGCCCACCCGTGGGATGATATCTTTGGGCCCAACCAGTGGAGATGATATCTTGGGCCCACCAGTGTAGAGAGATTCGTGTCCCACCATTGGAAGATGATTCTTAGGGGGCCACCAGTGGAGATATTCATGGGGCCAACCAGTGGAGAATGATACTTGGGCCACCATGGAGATGATTCTTCCTTTGTTGCCCACAGTGGAAGAGGATTCTTGGGCCCCACCGTGAAGGATTCTTGGGCCAACCACCATGGAGAAGATTCTTGGGGCCCCACCATGGAGATGAATCATTGGGGCCCACCAAAGAGATGGCACACTTACTTGGTTTCCACCAGTGAGATATTCTTGGTTTCCACCATGGAGATATTCTTGGTTTCCAACCACTGGAGATATGAATTTTGTTTTCCCACTAGAGGAGATGATTCTTAGGCCCCCTCCATGGAATGATTCTTGGTTTCCACCATTGGAGTTGATCCTTGGTCCACCAGTGGATTAATTCTTGGGGGCCACCATGGATTAATTTCTGGGGGCCACCATGGAGTTATTTCTTGGGGCCTCACCAGTGGATTCCTTAGATAGATAGACAACCGGCAACAGTCCCACGCAGTGGGAATTATCCTTGTTGGTTCCCCACCAGGAGTTATTCTTGGCCCAGCATGAGATATTTCTTGGGGCCCGCCAGTGAGTTTGATCCTTGAGCCCACATTTGAGCTGATTCTTTGGGGCCACCATAAAAGGAGTTGATTCTTGGGGCCCACAGTAGAGTGAACCTTGTGCCACCAATGGAGATGTCTTGAGGTCCCACCTGTGGATGTAAATTCCTGAGGACTCACCTGTTGAGCTGAATCATGGAGCAACCAGTGGAGCTTCTGGGACCACCAGTGGAGGATTCAGGGACTCATCATTGGGAGTTGATTCCTTGGGGGCCACCAGTGGAGCTGTTCTTGGGGCCACCGTGAATGATCCTTCCCTGGGGAGCCACCAAAGAATAGGATCTTGGGCCCACCTGTGGACTGATTCTTGGGCCCACCTGTGGAGGTAATTTCTGGACTCACCATTGGGAGAATTCTTCTTTGTCCACCCGTGAGTTGAATCTTGGGCCACCAGTAGAGCTGATTCTTGGGGCCACCAGTGGAGATGATCCAAGGGGCCACCAATGGAGGAGATTCTTGGGGCCACCAGTGAAGTTGATTCTTGGGGCTCAGCGTTGGCGCTGATTCTTGGGCCCACAGTGAGTTATTCGAGGGACATCATGGAGATATTCTTGGACCCACCAGTGGAGTTTATTCTGGGGCCCACCATATTTTGATTCTTTGGACCCACCAGTGGAGTTGATACTTGGGCCCACCATGGAGTTGATTCTGTGGGGCCACCAGTGGAGTTGATTCTTGGGCCACCATGCGAGTTGATTCTGGGGCCCCACCATGGAGATGATTCATGGTGCCCTACCAGTGGAGATGAATTCAAGGGCCCTCTATTGGAGATTTATCTTGCGTGCCCCACCAGTGAGATTGATTATTTGGCCCACCATGGAGATGATTCCTTGGGCCACCATGGAGATGATTCTTGTCCACCAGTGGAGATGATTTCTTGCGGCCCAACCAGTGGAGAGATTCTGTGGCCCACCAGTGGAGTTGTTCTTGGACCACCAGAAGTCTTGATTCTTGGGGCCACACCAGTGCGGAGATAATCCATGGACACAATGGAGGGCTCTTGGCGTCAGCCATTGCGCCTGATTCTTGGGGCCCACAATGTGAGTTGATTTCAAGGGGATCATCAGTGAGATTATTCTTGGAGCCACCAGTGAGTTTTATCTTGGGGCCTCACCAGTGAGTTTGATCCTTTGGGGCCACCAGTGGAGCTTATTCTGGGCCACCATGGAAGAGGATGATCCTTGGGGCCACCATGAATGATCCTTGGGGGCAACCAATGGAGATGCTTCTTGGGCCCCACCATGGAGTTTGATTCTGGGCACTAACGGGGATAATTCTGGGGACTCACAAGTGGAGATTTATCTTGGGCACAGTGAGAGATATCTTGGGACCACCTTGGAGATGATCTTTGTTTTCCACCAATGTAGATGATTCTTGGTTTCCACTAGTGGAGATGATTCTTGGGGCCCCTCAGGTGGAGGTGATCATGTTTCCCACCATGGAGATGATTCTGGGACCACCAGTAAGATGATTCTTCAGGCCACCAGGGAGTTAAAATTCTTGGCCACCAGTGGATTTACATGGGCCAACCATGGAATTGATTAGGGGCACCACCAGTGGAGTTTGATTCTTGGGTCCCCCTGGAGTTGAGTATGGAGCCCACCTCAAAACTGACGCCTCTTCCCTTTTAAAAAAGAACCCCGGGTCTGCCAGCTAGAGGCCCCCCAGGGGCCCTCCCGTTCCTCTGGGGGTCACTCCCAGGGGCTGTGCAGATTGGATCTATAAACTTTTAAATTTGTTTTTCCACCCAAAAAATATTTCATTTTTTTTTGCCGATCACATAAAATTCATTGAAGTTTGTGAGGAAATGAGGAATCGTTCAAGGGAGGGAAATTTTTACAAACCCACTGATTCTTACCTACATTTAAAATATTTTTGGAACCTACGGGCAAGAGACGGTCTGCAATCTGAATAACAAAAAAATACAGCTGTCCGGCCACCGCTAGGGGACGCTCATTGCTCTCAGGTGATTACAGTGGAGGCTGAATTCCATATTAGTTGTATAAAAACAAATTTGGGGATCCCCCCGGGTACCGCGGGGACCTCCGTTTGAACTTTACCTCTCTGCTGAGTGGGAAGGAAGGGCGGGCAATTTTTGGGGAATCCTGGATAAAAGGAAGGGGCAAAAGTCGTGTCAAGTTTTTTTGGTGATGCACAAATTGGGGGGGTTTAATGCCGGGGAAAGGGGGGACACAGAGGGAGTAGTGACACCCGAGTCCCTCTGCCACCTAAGAAGACACCAGTGTTATTGTAGTGTACCGGAGTATCTTATTAAAAATATGTAGTTGTCAGTGACCCTGGGGTATTTATTATAATACACATGGGAGGAGGAGCCCCGGGGAAATTTAGGTGGCCCCTCTTGGGGGTCTCCACAACCAATACTGAGAAATAATGACGGGGGAGGTCCCACAGGGGGGCCCAATAATGTCTTTTATCCTAGCTTTGTTCTCACTGCCGACTTATTGAGGGGGAAATTGGGGAACAGTAAACCCCTCCTCCCCCCCCCCCCCCCCCCCCCCGCGGCTGCTACTCACTGACGAATGCAATCCTTTCTTACTTTATCAGCGCTATCATTCAATCAGTGAATGTATTTTGGCATTATTGCATCTGAGGATGGCAGTGTTATTTTACCAAACTGTGGTGGAATTATTCAGTCTGTGTATGACGGTTTTATTCAGTCACTGTAGGAAGTTATTTACTGTGGGGTGTGCAAATTTTTTAAAATAATGGTAATTATTCATCTGTGTAAAAAATGTATTATTTTAGTCACCATGGGAATTAAAATTCAGTCACTATGTGGAGAATGGGATTAGCCACTGTATGGCATTATTATTTACTTACTATATGGTGGTATGTTTTGCCAAGTTTTTCAATACAGGTTTTAGGTACAGCTTTAAAGAAGGCCAATCAGTCAGGGTACAACACAATTTTATTTAACATAGAATATAACAATAAGTAAGAATAAATGGTTACAGAAATAGTGTGACATTGGGGACAGTTTTGCTAAATATGTATTTACAAAGGTTAAATACTTACAAACTTCACCCTCAGAGCTTACATCCAAACCCTTTTTTTTTATAACTTCAGCCATTGAGAAGCTAAAATGGGGAAAACAGGGAACTCCAGGAGGGACTTCAACACCGGCGCAAGAGTCCTTACCGCCGGGTACCAGAGCTTCTAATTTCACCAAAGCCTCTCTGCTTCTTATATGTCTTAAACAAAAAAACAGGCTACGTATTGTGTCCACTTAGAATACAAAGTTCAGAACGGTTTTGATAAAATCTGTTTTCTAATTTTATACTCAAACGTGTTTATTCATCATGGCTTGCATGCCCTAAATTTGTTTAAATATTATTGTTAAAATTTTTAATAAAATCACAGTTAAAAAAAAAAAAAAAAAAAAAGAATACAAAGTTCTTTTGTATGACCTCATCTTGTATCCTGGAGGGAACAGCTCCCTGAGACTAAGATAAGAAAATACAGAATCACTCCGAAACCAGACGATGCGGGCCCCCTTAGGTCGTAAATTAAGTGAAGTCTGTAGGCTTGAGAGCTAAACAGAGCTTTGCAAGCCTGTGTGATTATAATTTGTGATACAACACTGGAATTATAATTAGTTTAATATACAAGAAATGGAAATTATGACATCAAATAGTCACATATTTCACTAGCACTACACGGTATTAGTCTGTGTATGACAGTATTATTCAGTCACCATGTGGAAGTATTATTCAGTCACTATGTGGAAGTATTACTCAGTCTGTGAATAACGGTATTACTCAGTAACTGTATGCCGGGATTATTCAGTCACTATATGGTGGTATTATTCAGTCACTATATGGTGGTATTACTCAGTCACTATATGGTGGTATTATTCAGTCACTATATGGTGGTATTATTCAGTCACTATATGGTGGTATTATTCAGTCACTATATGGTGGTATTATTCAGTCACTATATGGTGGTATTACTCAGTCACTATATGGTGGTATTAGTTTTCAGTATGGCAGTATTATTCAGTCACTATATGGTGGTATTATTTTTCATTATGGGAGTATTATTCAGTCACTATATGGTGGTATTAGTTTTCAGTATGGCAGTATTATTCAGTCACTATATGGTGGTATTAGTTTTCCAGTATGGCAGTATTATTCAGTCACTATATGGTGGTATTAGTTTTCAGTATGGCAGTATTATTCAGTCACTATATGTTGGTATTAGTTTTCAGTATGGCAGTATTATTCAGTCACTATATGGTGGTATTAGTTTTCAGTATGGCAGTATTATTCAGTCACTATATGGTGGTATTAGTTTTGAGTATGACAGTATTATTCAGTCACTTCATAGAGGTACTTTTAAGCCCTTCAGGACCACAGTACGTCTTTTGTCGGTGTCCTGTGCTGGATGAAGCAGGAGCTCTGGGGTCTGATGACGGCCAGGACCCTGCCCTAATGGAGAATAGTGGACAGACCTCAGACCCGAGCTGTAAATAGAGACCATTGCATCTAAGTGGTTTAAAAGGGGAGGGGGGTCCCTTTCTCACCCCATTGGCCACCCCTAATGTGTTCCCAGGATGCCGATGGGTTTACATGATATCGGGGACCTAATGGCTCCAGGTCTGACCCGTGTCTGCTTCATAGGCCCCTCCAGAGGTCGGGTCAGCCGGATGCTGGGCAGTGCTACACCCACAGGTATAATATTATGTACTACGTAGGTAATGAAGTGTATTAGATCAGCAATCAAGCGATTACAGGTTTAACTCTCCTAGTGCAACAAAGTAATAATCATAAAAAATGTTTTACGTAAAACATTAATAAAAAAAAAATCGCATAAAATAATAAAAAATTCCCTTTTTTTCCCTAACAAAATCCTGATGTAGGAAAACAAAAAACAAAACCTATTCATAATTAGTATCCCTGCAGCCGAAACAACCCAGACTATGAGATTATCACATTATTTATCTCACATGGCGAATGACCTAAAAAATAAAAAAAATGACAAAATTGCAATTGTTTTGCTGATTTTCCTTCCAAGAAATACAATAGAAAGTGAACAAAAAGTCTCATGTGCCAGAATTGGTGCCAAAAACTAACAGTCGCCCCACAAACAAAGCCCCCACACAGCTCCCTCAACTGAGCGATAAAATGTTCAAGTTCTTGAAACATGGAGACACAAAAACTGAATTTTTTATGAAATTTTTTTTTTTAATGTGTAAAAATGAAAAATAAATAACAAAAAATGCCGGCATTGTCACAAATGAATTTAAAGTCTGTATTAGACGGCGTTGGTCTGACCCACAAAATCCAAATGCGTTAAACGCGTCGGCGACTTCTCGTGATTTCGTCCCAAAAAGAGAACGTTCATTGTTTTTTTATTTATAGGTATAAGAAAAAATTCTAAAGACCTAGAGGTGGCGGCTACAGGAAGGAAATATTATACTGAAAAGCCTGTTAGACGTTTACCTTCACCAGAGGCCGAGCGCTCGCTGACTCCAGACATCCAGGCGGTTGACGTCTCAGGGTCTGTTCACACGGCGGATCTGCGGTACGACACGTAAAATATGTACGACCCACAAATAGGGTAAAATCAATGAACTCCAGCGCTCATAGAAATCACCAGTGTCCTCTAGACGGCGATGATTTTACTATCGTATTTCTTGATATAGGAGGCAGGAAGCTCCTCGGGACAATGCTCGTTGCTGAGAAGGTGCATTGTGACCTGTTCTGAGGGGAACCTGTCTTGTTAAACCACAGCTCTTTACCATGAGGAGCCAGGATGGACTCCAGTGACCAGTATGAGAGAATGTGAGAGCGAGAACACCAAATGTAACAGCCCTGCTCCCCATTGACACCTGACACCTGGTAACACTAAAGTAAGGGGTGTACTCACTTTTGTGAGATATTGTATCCACAGCTGAGAGCAGGACTAGCTGTGTACAATGTATCAGTCTGGAGTCCAGGGTGTTTAGCTCACAGAGCATTGTCTACACTGGATGCAACTGTATCTACAACTGAGAGCAGGACTAGCTATGTACAGTGTATCAGTCTGGAGTCTAAGCTGTTTAGCTCACAGAGCATTATCTACACTGGATGCAACTGTATCTACAGCTGAGAGCAGGACTAGCTCTGTACAGTGTATCAGTCTGGATTGCAAGGTGTCTGATCACAGTGTCATTACATAATATCTGTGATGTCAGTACAGGGGGCGGGGCTGTGACCACCTCCCAGTGATGTCAGTACAGGGGGCGGGGCTGTGACCACCTCTCAGTGATGTCATAGAGGGGGAGGGCTGTGACCACCTCTCAGTGATGTCAGTAGAGGGGGCGAGTCTGTGACCATCTCTCAGTGATGTCAGTACAGGGGGCGGGGCTGTGACCTTCTCTCAGTGATGTCAGTACAGGGGCGGGGCTGTGACCACCTCTCAGTGATGTCAGTACAGGGGGCGGGGCTGTGACCACCTCTCAGTGATGTCAGTACAGGGGGCGGGGCTGTGACCACCTCTCAGTGATGTCAGTACAGGGGGCGGGGCTGTGACCACCTCAGTGATGTCAGTACAGGGGGCGGGGCTGTGACCACCTCTCAGTGATGTCAGTACAGGGGGTGAGGCTGTGACCACCTCTCAGTGATGTCAGTACAGGGGGCGGGGCTGTGACCTCTCAGTGATGTCAGTACAGGGGGCGGGGCTGTGACCTCTCAGTGATGTCAGTACAGGGGGCGGGGCTGTGACATCACAGGGATGTCAGTACAGGGGGCGGGGCTGTGACCACCTCTCTGTGATGTAGTATACAGGGGGCGGGGCTGTGACAGACTCTCAATGATGTCAGTACAGGGGGCGGGGCTGTCACCACATCTCAGGGGATTGTCAGTACAGGGGACGGGGCTGGGGACCACCTTCAGTGATGTCAGTTACAGGGGGGGGGGCTGTGACCACCTCTAGTGATTGTCAGTAAAAGGGGGCGGGGCTGTCGACCACCTACTAGTGATGTCAGTACAGGGGGCGGGCTGTGAACCACCTCTCAGTGATATCAGTATAGGGGGCGTGGCTGTGACCACCTCTCAGTGATGTCTGTCCAGGGGGAGGGGCTGTGACCTCTCAGTGATGTCAGTACAGGAGGGCGGGGGCTTGTGACCACCTCCCAGTGATGTCAGTACAGGGGGCGGGGCTGTGCCACCTTCAGTGATGTCAGTACAGGGGGCGGGGTTTGTGACCACCTCCCAGTGATGTCAGTACAGGGGGCGGGGCTTTTGACCACCTCCCCGTGATATCAGTATAAGGGGCGGGCTGTGACCACTCTCAGTGATGTCAGTACAGGGGGCGGGGCGGTGACCACCACTCAGTGATGTCAGTACAGGGGCGGAGCTGTAAACCACCTTCAGTGATGTCAGTCAGGGGCGGGGCTGTGACACCTCTCAGTTGATTGTCAGTCAGGGGCGGGGCTGGGACCACCTCTCAGTGATGTCGGGTAAGGGGGCGGAGTTTGGGGACCACCTCCCAGTGATGTCAGTACAGGGGGCGGGGCTGTGACCACCTCTCAGTGATGTCAGTACAGGTAACCTAGTAACCTAGTCCTGCTCACACAAGTGAGAGTCTTCACACTGCATCATTGGAGACCAGTTCTCCCCACCTTATACCCTAAACTATAACTCCCCTCAGCTGTCAGGACATGATAGGAGCTGTAGGTTTGCAACTGGCAGCCAGCGATCATGGAGCTCTCCTGTCCTGTTGATAGCTCTGACCTGCACATTGTAACAGACCCTCAGCTGTGAGCAGGACCAGGTCAGGATACCTATAGTGCAGTGGTGTCTCCAGCTTTAGGAGGGGGTGTAGGATTGTTGTGACAGCCCCCACAGCAGGAAATGCTTCCCCTCCCCTCGGCGTCCCTGGCGCTGCCTCTTGTGAAATGGACAAATATTGGAAGAAAACAAAAAATATCTGACGTCTCCGCAGTTACTGGAAGGTGAGGTCATCAGGAGGAAAACCACCGAAAGTGAAAGACTCCGGGCGCCAGAGAATAACTCAGGGGTCACAGGTGAGGGCAGGAGGGGCAACAAGATTATTATGTGCGGCATGGATAACCCACAGTCATGGATACCCTGCACCATATGGATACCCCACAACATATGGATACCCCACACCATATGGATACCCCACAACATATGGATACCCCACAACATATGGATACCCCACAGTCATGGATACTCCACACCATATGGATACCCCACAAAATATGGATACCCCACAACACATGGATACCCCACACCATATGGATACCCCGCACCATATGGATACCCCAAAACACATGGATACCCCACAACATATGGATACCCCACACCATATGGATACACCACAACATATGGATACCCCACAGTCATGGATACGCCACACCATATGGATACCCCACACCATATGGATACCCCACAACACATGGATAACCCACACCACATGGATACCCCACAACACATGGATACAAAGCACCAGATGGATACCCCACACCATATGGATAACCCACACCATATGGATACCCCACACCATATGGATACCCCACAACATATGGATACCCCACAGTCATGGATACCCCACAACACATGGATACCCCACAACATATGGATACCCCACACCATATGGATACCCCACAACACATGGATACAAAGCACCAGATGGATACCCCATACCATATGGATACCCGACACCATATGGATACCCCACATATGGATACCCCACAACACATGGATACCCCACAGTCATGGATACCCCACAACACATGGATACAAAGCACCAGATGGATACCCCATACCATATGGATACCCGACACCATATGGATACCCCACAACACATGGATACCCCACAGTCATGGATACCCCACAACACATGGATACCCAACAGTCATGGATACTCCACAGTCATGGATACTCCACACCATATGGATACCACGCACCATATGGATACCCCACACCACATGGATACCCCACACCATATGGATACCCTGCACCACATGGATACCCCGCACCACATGGATACCCCACAACACATGGATACCCCACACAATATGGATATCCCACAACACATGAATACCCCCCACCATATGTGTGTCACGGTTCATGCCGCGGTCCCTGTCTTGGACCGTCGGCCTGTCCGTGTCTGCCATGTCTCTGCTGGGGCTCCCTGTGCAGGGGTCCCGGCGGCCTGTGTTCTGCTATGTTCTTGCCTGTCCTGTCCGGTCTTGTTGCTTCCTGGGTCCTGTCTGTGCACTGTCCTCCTAGGGCGTGCGCGGGGCAGCTTCCTGCCTATTTATTGGTTTCCTGTTCTGTGCACCTTCCTCTTCACCCCTGACCTCTGGCTATAAGAGGAAGTTCGTGTCTTTGCTCTGTCAGTTCATTGCAGTCTGTTGCAGTCTCTTGCTGGTTCCATCTTGAGCTCCTGCCAGTATCTCTGGACTTACCCTGGAGATGCTGGTTCAGTTTCTGTGTCATCTGAGCTCCTGACCTTCTGTCTGCCTCCTGTTATGTCTGTTGTCTCTGCACCTGTCCTGTGACCTGTCTTGGCACCTGTTCCTGGTCTGTACCTGCTGTGTTACCCGTCCAGTTCCTGCCGTATCCTGTGGTGTCATGTGTACGTTTATCCCTCCTGTATCCTGCTGTGTTCCTGAGTACGTTTTACCTGCCCTGCTCATGTTCTCCTGTGTTCCTGTCCTGCACCTCTGCTGTCACTGCAGGTAGCCACGTCAGGGGTTGCGACCTGGGGGTCCCGCAGCCAAGTCCATCCCGCTTTGCGGCGGGCTCTGGCGAAGACCAGGGGCCCCTTAGACTCTGCTCCCTGGCGTGGTCCTCCAGCTACCACCTCGCCTGTGGTGATCACAGAGGATCCACACCCGGATGTCAGTGGTCTGCGCTTCGGCATCTGTTTGTCATCGCCCAAACCTTACAGTATGAACTGACCATGGATTCCGCCGGGGTGACCCTGCCCTCGTGTCAGTCTGTCCGCAGGCTCATGGTTCGCCCAGAGCGTCTGCACCCATTGCCCGCTGGCTCATGGTTCGCCCAGAGCGTCTGCCCCCGTTGCCCGCTGGCTCATGGTTCGCCCGGAGCGTCTGCCCCGTTGCCGCTGGCTCATGGTTCGCCCGGAGCGTCTGCCCCCGTTGCCCGCTGGCTCATGGTTCGCCCGGAGCGTCTGCCCCCGTTGCCCGCTGGCTCATGGTTCGCCCGGAGCGTCTGCCCCCGTTGCCCGCTGGCTCATGGTTCGCCCGGAGCGTCTGCCCCCGTTGCCCGCTGGCTCATGGTTCACCCGGAGCGTCTGCCCCCGTTGCCCGCTGGCTCATGGTCCAGCCCAGAGCGCCCGTTGCCCGCTGGCTCATGGTCCAGCCCAGAGCGCCCGTTGCCCGCTGGCTCATGGTCCAGCCAGAGCGCCTGTTGCTGGCTCATGGTCCAGCCCAGAGCGCCTGTTGCCTAGCTCATGGTCCAGCCCAGAGCGCCCGTTGCCTGGCTCATGGTCCAGCCCAGAGCGCCCGTTGCCTGGCTCATGGTACGCCCAGAGCGCCCGTTGCCTGGCTCATGGTCCAGCCCAGAGCGCCCGTCTGTCTGTCTGTTGTCTAGCTCATGGTCCTGCCCTGAGTTCCCCCCATTTTGCCTAGTGCCCCGTTTGTTCCTCCCATGCACATCCTTTTCTAGGTTTTCCCTCTACTGGCTATTATACAGCCTGTACTTGGTTTTGGGGTTGCCCCCATAGAAGTTGTGGGTCCCTGGCCTATGTGGAATGCCATTCTGTGATTTAGAGGGGGCTTTGAGGGAGGGGGGGTACTGTCACGGTTCATGCCGCAGTCCCTGCCTTGGACCGTCGGCCTGTCCGTGCCTGCCATGTCTCTGCTGGGGATCCCTGTGCAGGGGTCCCGGCGGCCTGTGTTCTGCGGTGTACTTGCCTGTCCTGTCCAGTCTTGTTGCTTCCTGGGTCCTGTCTGTGCACTGTGCCTCCTAGGGCGTGCGCGGGGCAGCTTCCTGCCTATTTATTAATTTCCTGTTCTGCGCACCTTCCTCTTCACCCCTGAGCTCTGGCTATAAGAGGAGGTTCGTATCTTTACTCTGGGTCAGTTCATTGCAGTCTGTTGCTGTGTCTTGCTGGTTCCATCTTGAGCTCCTGCCAGTATCTCTGGACTTACCCTGGCGATGCTGGTTCAGTTTCTGTGTCATCTGAGCTCCTGCCCTTCTGTCTGCCTCCTGTTACGTCTGATGTTTCTGCACCCGTTCTGTGTCCTGCCATCTGTTCCTGGTCTGTACCTGCTGTGTTACCCGTCCAGTTCCTGCCGTATCCTGTGGTGTCATGTGTACGTTTATCGCTCCTGTATCCTGCAGGAGAGTGGAGGATGTGCTGCTAAAAAAGTGGAGAGGTTGTGTGGAGGATTTGCTGCTGCAGAAGAATGGAGAGTGGAGAATCTGCTGCTGCAAAAGAGGCGAAAATGGATGATGTGCTGCTGCAAAAGGATGGGGAGAGTTAAGGATGTACTGCTGCGGTAGAGGGAACCATGTGGTGCTACAAAAAAGGGTAGAGTGGAATATGGGCTTCTGCAAGAGAAGGGAATGTGCTGCTGTAAGAGAGATGAAAGTGGAGGATGGGCTGATGTAAAATGTGGGAAATGCGCTGCTGTAGTCGAGTGGAGGATGTGCTGGTGCAGAAGAATGGAAAGTGGTGAATGTGCTGCCTTAAAGTGAGAAGGATGAATGAAGGATGTGCTGCTGCAGCACGAGGTGGGGAGGCTGTGCTGCTGCAGCACGAGGTGGGGAGGCTGTGCTGCTGCAGCACGAGGTGGGGAGGCTGTGCTGCTGCAGCACGAGGTGGGGAGGCTGTGCTGCTGCAGCACGAGGTGGGGAGGCTGTGCTGCTGCAGCACGAGGTGGGGAGGCTGTGCTGCTGCAGCACGAGGTGGAGAGGCTGTGCTGCTGCTTGGTGGAGAAGACTTTACATCATCAACCCTCAATGGTCATAATGGCCATTTTCTGGACAAATAGGTTGTTAGACGGAGCCCCCTTCACCCTTTCTAAATAGCTATCAGCTACAGTAAGAGGTTAAATAGTCGTATTCATTTCCTATGGTTGTTGCATTGACGTCAGATGGACGCGCGTCCACCAGTAATGTCAATATATGTAAATATATGGCAGGAAGTGGTGAAAATAAGTAAAACATTCATAAGTCAGGGTAAGTGTCCTCAGCTGCTTCCTGATCTCCCAGGAACTTATCATAAACCAGGACCAGGCACCGTCTTACTCAACATTAGTGGTGGGTGCAGTGGACGGACTCCCAGTGTAACACAATATCCTTATATAAAAATATAGCAAGAGGGAGAGCAGCACCCCCTGTGGTCGAGAAGAGTGACCCTTCCATGCAGCGGCTGGTGGAGGGTTCAATGGTCGGACCCCAAAAGCCAAACTGGAATAGTCAAATCCTAAGAAACCCTTACATTGTAAGAAACATTATGATCCTTAAAGGGGTTGTCTAAGAACAGAAACTGATGGCATATTGATAGGATAGACATTGATGGCAGATACGTATATAGGATATTCAATGTTTGATAGGTGCGGATCCCACCTCTGCACGGAGAGCAGGTCGGGACTCTTCCATAGACTTGAATGGGATTTCTGAGTTTAGCAGAGCACTGATGTTCGGCTGTAAATGGAAGTCCTGATCATATCTATGGAAGAAGCCCGACATGCTCTCCGTCCAGAATGGAGACGTTTAAAGGTTATTTAGGAGATACTAGCGATATGCCATCAAACATTGAATATCCTAGATATCTGCCATCAATGTCTATAGTGACACAAACCCCTAAAGCCAAAAAGTGACAATCAAGAAGGAGGGCAACGAGCAAAGGGAACTAGAATGAAGAGGTAGGAAAGCAGAACAGAAGAACAGGTCTCAAGAAAAGCAGAGCAAGAAATAGGCGCATAGAAAGCATAAGCTAAAGGCAAAGGAAACTCTCACAACCACCCTGGACATGTTGGCACCACTCACACACCGCACCACAAGGGCAACGCCCACCTTGGGAAACCCCCAAATCCTC
>JAODAL010051948.1:0-26328 GCA_025379985.1 Phyllomedusa bahiana
CTGCACATGTTGGACCGGGCTGTATGAACAGAAAAAAGGGCCCTTTAAAGATTTTTTTTTTTATGATCCGGAGACCCGAAGTCTACTCCTTGTGTAAAATTTGAAAAGTCAGCCCAGTGGGGGGCTCATGGTGGGCCAAACCCACGTTTGTTGAGGCCATTGGGAGGGGGGAAATTTTTTTTCAGTACCCGGAAATACGGGAGGGAAAAACGTCATTCCACTTTCTTTATGTCCTGGAAACCCGATGCTGGAAAAAAAACTGTCTGGGGGGAGGGGAACCCGGAGACGTGGCGAAATTTCCCTCTAGCGGCCAAAATGAGCAGGGGAAACCCTTGTCTGGTGAAAGAGTGGATTTTCTACCCCGGTGAAAAGAGAGGGGGGAGAAGGGAAAAAGCTGGAGGGGTAGATGGGGGAATGAGGGGAAAAAGAGGCAGTGAAACCGCAAGGGACCCCTGGAAATATTCGTGGAGGAAAGGAGGCCAAAGGGGGCCCCCCCGGAGGTTTCTTGTCGGGGGGGGGGTGGGCCCCCAGCCAAAGCTGATTTTTCCCGGCTTGTGAAAGCCGAATAAATCCAGCATCCCGGGAAAAGGGGTGAAAATTTCTGGCACTTCCCCCCCTTTTGGACCCTCGTAACCCGGTTTCCCAAAAAAAGGAAACCCCCTTTTTCCCAGGGAAATTTGGGGGGGAGGACAAACTCAAATATTTAGGGAAAAAAACCCCCAGTAGTCCCGTTGGGCCCCCTGCCCCTGTTTCAGGGGAAAAGTCCCTCCTCTGAAAAGGGGTTTCCCGGGGGGGTTTTTCAGCGTTTTCCCTTTTACTGCCGCGGTGCCCGGGGGAAGGTGGGGGGGTCGGAGCAAAAACCGCTCCCTCAGCAGAAACCCAAGTTGGGGTCACTGGGTGAGCGATTCCTTCACCCGCTCCCAGTGAGGGGACAGTGCCAGGGAGCAGCAGGGGGACCTGGGGGGGAAACCCGAAAACCCAAAATGGTTTGGGGGCTACTTTGGACAGCCCCTCTGCCAACCCCCGTTAGAAGTCCGGGACTTTCCCGGGGGAGCCAAAATGGAAAGTGTGGCCGCAAACTTGCGAGTTTTTCAGTGGAGAAGCTGTCGCCCGGAAGGGAATGTGGCATCAAAGCCGGGGTGTTTAGTTGCGGCGGGGGGGCTTTAGTTAAACCCCCCAAAAGGGAAAACCCGTTCGTCAAAGGAAATTTTGGAACGGGCGCCTTTTTCAAAAATGAAAAATTAGGCGGGGGGATCCCGGGGCCCGGATTTTCCCCCAACCCACCAATGCCTTTTGGCGTCCGGGTTTCTCTACCTTTTACCCTCACCCAAAAATGTAGAAAATGAGTCGGGGGGGTTCAAAAACCTGCCCTTTAAACCAAATATTTTTGATGCGCCACCCCCCTGATTTCCCCCCTCTGCTTTACAGTTTTCCCTTTTGCCCCCCCAAACCACTTTTCCAGGGGATGGGGATTGGCCCCCCACCTCCAAATTTTCTGTTATTGTTGCCACTCTGTTGGGCCCACTTCAGTTTTTTCCACCTCCGAATGTTTATTTTTGCCACCCTTTTTGACCTTAAAGCTGCTGCGTGGCTGCTGCCGTTACCCTTTAGGCCCCTGTTTTTATTGTGCCACTTTTGTGGCCCCAAATTTTGTTTTTTTTCCCCCCTCCCGAATGTCGTTGTGCCACTGTTTGACCTCATGCCGTAGCCGCCGTCACCTCCATTCTCTGTCATTGTGCCACTCTGTGGCCTACTACTGTTTTGCCACCTCCAGAATGTCATTGTGCCACTGTCTGACCTCATGCTGCTGATGCCGTGACCTACACACTGTGTCATTGTGCCACTCTCTGACCTCATGCTGCTGCTGTGGCTGCTGCCGTGACCTCCACACTGTGTCATTGTCCCACTCTGTGGCCTACTCCTGTTTTTGCCACCTCCAGAATGTCATTGTGCCACTGCCTGACCTCATGCTGCTGCTGTGGCTGCTGCCGTGACCTCCACACTGTGTCATTGTGCCACTGGCTGACCTCATGCTGCTGCTGTGGTTGCTGCCGTGACCTACACACTGTGTCATTGTGCCACTGTCTGACCTCATGCTGCTGCTGCGGTTGCTGCCGTGACCTACACACTGTGTCATTGTGCCACTGTCTGACCTCACGCCGCTGCCGCCATGACCTCCACTCTCTGTCATTGTGCCACTCTGTGGCCTACTACTGTTTTGCCACCTCCAGAATGTCATTGTGTCACTGTCTGACCTCATGCTGCTGCTGCCGTAACCTCCACACTGTGTCATTGTGCCACTGTCTGACCTTATGCTGCTGCTGTGGCTGCTGCCGTGACCTCCACACTGTGTCATTGTGCCACTGTCTGACCTCATGCTGCTCCTGTGGCTGCTGCCGTGACCTCCACACTGTGTCATTGTCCCACTCTGTGGCCTACTCCTGTTTTTGCCACCTCCAGAATGTGATTGTGCCACTGCCTGACTTCATTCTGCTGCTGTGGCTGCTGCCGTGACCTACACACTGTTTTCATTGTGCCACTGTCTGACCTCATGCTGCTGCTGTGGCTGCTGCCGTGACCTACACACTGTGTCATTGTGCCACTGTCTGACCCTCTTTGCTGCTGCTGTGGTGCTGCCGTGACCTCCCCCACTGTTGTCATTGTCCCACTCTGGGCTACTCCTGTTTTTGCCCCCCTCCAGTATGTCATTGTGCCACTGCCTGACCTCATGCTGCTGCTGTGGCTGCTGCCGTGGACCTCCACACTGTTTCATTGTGCCACTGGCTGACCTCTTTGCTGCTGCTGTGGCTGCTCCCGTGACCTACACACTGTGTCATTGTGCCACTGTCTGACCTCATGCTGCTGCTGTGGTTGCTGCCGTGACCTACACACTGTGTCATTGTGCCACTGTCTGACCTCATGCTGCTGCTGTGGCTGCTGCCGTGACCTACACACTGTGTCATTGTGCCACTGTCTGACCTCATGCTGCTGCTGTGGCTGCTGCTGTGACCTAACAACACTCTGTCATTGTGCCACTGTCTGACCTCATGCTGCTGCTGTGGCTGATGCCGTGCCCTACACACTTTTGTCATTGTGCCATGTCTGACCTCATGCTGCTGTTTGCCGTGACCTCCACACTGTGTCATTGTGCCACTCTGTGGCCTATTCCTGTTTTTGCCACCTCCATAATGTCATTGTGCCACTGTCTGACCTCATGCTGCTGTGGCTGCCGCCGTCACCTCCACACTCTGTCACTAATGTTGCCACCTGAGCTCTCAGCTTGTTTTTTTCCAGCTTTCTCTGGCATGACTTTATCAGGCAACATTCCAGCTTTCATTTTTTTTTGGTCAGTTTTTTCCTCTTAAGTGCCCAGGGGAATTTTTTTAGTGAAGCGATTCTAAGAGCAGCGGCCCGTCTGTGCGTGTCATACTAAAACAAAATATTGTATGAAGACCAAACCAAGCTCCTTCTGCATATTTAAGCATGGCACAACGTTCTACAGCACCCTGCAGGCTCTGTGCAGCCTGGAAATAGCTGTTTTTTAACGTGATTCGTCCCGAAGTAATTCGGAACGAAGTTATTTTTTGCCGAGAAATTCGGCGATGTGAACGAAACGAATTTCGGGAAATTCGCCCATCTCTAGCTATATCGCTTATTCACGTGCACTTATTATTCTACATGTAAGGCTTTATTTTTCTGTAAATTTTACATTACTTTTTTTAAATTAGTATCAAGGAAAATGGAAAAAGTGGCATCAAACTATGTTGTATAATTTTTTTCTGTTTGTGTGTTTTTTTTACATTCTTTAAATGTTTTTATTTTCCATATTGTGCCCCATGAAGTCAGAAAAAGACCTACAAAGGGCATTTGTAGGTAACTTTTTTTCTTAACCCTTTAATTGGGGTTGATATATTTGCCCAAGCTAAGGTATGTTCACACAGCGTTTTTCTAGGTCATTTTACTCTCTGAAAAAACGCCCAAAATCAGCCTTAGACAAGCTTCAAATCTTCTGTTATTGAATGTAATGTAAAATACGGCTCGTCCTTCACATGAAGCGTATTCCACAAGCGGAATTGCAAGATGTCTTTGGACACAATTACAGCTGTAAAAATAAGTGACAAGTCAATTCTTGAGGCGTTTGCGCAAGTAAAATTACCTCAGGAAACAAAGTGGGATAGAATTTTTCTAAATACGTTTCAAAATAGGCTTCAAAATACGACTCCAATCAGGCATTTTTGAAGCAGATTTGGAGGCAGATTTTGAAGAGTAAGGATGCGTTCACACAGCAAAGACAAAATACTGGTTTGATTTTCCGACCGGTATTTTGCCTTTTTTTAGCACTTAAGGAGCGGCTTTTGTCTGCAGTTTGCGGATTCAAGCCGTCCCCCTTCACACCCACATGTTCACCTTCTGCCTGAAAACCGGGCGGAAGAATGAACATGTTCTAAGTTTTTAGGAACGCCGGCGGTGTGAAAAACCGTCTCGGCAGCAAATCCATGCAGTGTGGACTACTGCATGGATTTTCTATTTAAGTCAATGTTAAAGGTTAAGAGTCAGTTTACAGATGAGCTTCAAATACGAAAACCAACTGAAAACCAGTACTGTGGGGACAAGCCCTTAAAAATATTGTCCCAGTACTAATTTCAGAGCTGATATGGGCCTGATGAGACCCAGTTTCATCTGCAGCTACCAATTTCCAGCAGTCACTTGTTCGCCGGTGTTGGGAAGCGAAAGCCTGGAGTCTTCCTGCTTATATGCATATACAGCGCTGCATAAACAATGATCAAGAAGGCAGGGAGGGTAATAAACATCCATGCAGAGTTAGATTTCAACAGCCTGGATGTATATAGTCAACGGGAGGTCGTCATATAGTTAAAATGACAATTTACATATTGGGCCTCATTTATGAAAACTGTCTAAACGTAAGACTCCAGAGACAAATTAACCAAAGGAGATGGCCCAGTTACAGCGGAGTCGGGATTTCATAAGGAATTATGGAATAATCATTTTTCACAGGCACACCCCAGTTTTATATTTTAAATATGAAGTGTCCCACACACATAGCTGTCACTCCCACATTTGTAGCACTGATGGGCAAGGAAAAATTAACAGTGGGTAGCCGGAGCAGAGCAATGAGCCGGTGTTTGGTACCCGGTCGGGGCTTAGGCCCATCCAGTTCTGATGGTACCACTGGCTTAGCTCCGTTCCATTTCCTGCCAGTATATTGTCCATTTCGTGTCCGAAGCTAGGAACAGCATGGCCCTGGAAGGGAGGAGTGTAAGGACGTTCACAGGGGTGTGACGTGGTATGTCTCAGTACAGTTATAAGTCTGAGCCTAACTGGGCCAGGGTCATCTCCATTGGGAAAGGGGGTTATATTGAGCCAACCAAAGGGAAAATTTGACACATATTGCTGTCTTTTTTGCTGTACCAATCTATTTGCAACTCTGAAAATATCTGTAGGGTTTTTATACCCCTATGTCGTTTTGTGTGTCTGTGTGCCCCACAAGACGTTTAAATTTTAAAAAATTTGTTTGGGGCTGGTCTTTTGTCTTGATCGCCCGATCTCAGTGCCCTTATTCCGGTCCTAAAATATCGTACCAAGCGGGTTGGAGTTTTGTTATAAGTCTGTAAGGGACCGGGGTTATAGAACAACAAGGAAAAGGGTGCCAGTCACCAAGGATTCTTTTTACCTTTTGTCATTTAAACGGGTTTCCCCCAGCCATTCAGGGGAATATCCTTTTGCACTCCCGGGGTCTTCCTATGCCTAGTGGAAGGGGTTAACTTAAAAACCGTACCCATTTGACTTGGTACCCTTGGGGAGCACGGGGAACCACATGAATACCCCCCAAGTCAGGCCGTTGCCCTTGATGAAAATTGTTTTTCGTGAAACATTGTGCTTTAAAGGGGTTGTCTACAAAAAAAGGTTAGCTTTTAAAAAATGTGGGAAACATAAAAAAGATTTTTTCCCAAATATATTACATTTTTAAATTTTTTTTTTTGTTAAGGAGCTAAATAAATTTTCATCACTTCTGTGCTCTCTCTGGTTCCCAAGTGACCGACCTGTGTCTTTTCCCCCCCTCTGTTTGTTCTATCTGTTTAGCAGGGAGGAATCATCACACCAGATCGGGGCAGCACAGAACCCCAGACAGTGAGAGTTGTTTATTATCTGTTTTTTCAGACAAAATCAAATAACAGCTTTTTACTTTAACTCAGAAGTTCCCCTGGCCTGACAGAATGAGATTTATCTAATTAGCAGAAGGCTGAATTCACAGAGCTCTTGCTAATTACAACGCTTGACCGGGGAAAAATGAAAGCAAAGCGATTATTTCATTCATGCATCTATGAAACTTTTGGTGGGACAACCCCTTTAAGTTAGTAGGAAATTTTGGTCCAAACAATCCTTGTTTATTTGTGAAAAATATCAAAATATTGTGAAACATTTGGAAAATTTACCATTTTAAAACTTTATGGGGTAAACAGATGTTTTCCCAAAATGTTTTGAAAATGCACTACCAATATCTACTGTATTGGGTCATTTTTTTAAAAGTTTTTATTTTTTTTACGACATTAAAGGGGGTTAGAAATTTTGTAGTAATTTTCCCCCCTTTTCAAATAAATTTTTGGTAAATAGATTTTTTTAGGGTCAGTCCCCGTTTGACTTAGTTTGATGGGCCCTGCAGTTAATATCCCATAAATGACTCCATTAAAAACTTTGACCCCTTAAATATTTACAACAGTGTTAGGAAGTTTGTTAACCTTTGGTATTTCACAGAAAATTTAAAACAAAGGGAAGTGAATTTCAAAAAGCTTTTTTTTTTTTGCAGCTTTTAGTTTTTTCCATTAAACGCAGGGGGAAAAATAATGTGACCAGAGAAATGCAAAATTAATATTTATTCCCCAGATTCTTCCCTTTTTTTGGGGGTACCCCAAAATGCTAAAACTTAAAAACACCCCTAAAAAACCCCCTATTAGAAACCACCATTAAGGAATATATCCAGGGCTTTAGTGAGTATATCGATCCCACAAGTGTTTCACAGATGTTTTTAGCATTAGGCTATAAAACTGAAAAAAAATTTTTTTTTTCCAACAATCTGTAATTTTTGTTGAAAATGTTTCATTTTTACAAGGAATCCTGGAAAAGAAAGCACCCCAAATTTTGTCATGCAATTTCTTCCAAGTTTGATAGTACACTATATATGTGTGTAAACTGCTACTTGGGCACATGGCAGGGCGTACAAGGGAGGGAGCGCTATTTGGCTTTTGGAACGCAGATTTTGGTGGGTGCCATGTCTCATTTGCAAAGCCCCCAAAACACCAGAACAGGTGAAACTTCCCAGAAGTTGCGCCATTTTGGATTCAACACCCCTCATGGATCTCTTCTAGGGGTGCATTGTACATTTTAGGTGCCCATGTGTTCCATAGGTTTTGACCATGAAAATGGGGGAGAAAAAACAAAATTCGGACATTGTTTTTTGGGCTTCAATTCTTACAGCATTCGCTGTGCAGTTTTAATGACAGAATAACTTTACTATGTGGATCGGTACAATTGCTATGATAGAAATTTTATATAGCTTTTTATGTTTTATTACTTTTACACATATAAAAATGCATTTATAAAAAATTGCTTTTTTATGTCATCATAGTCTGCTAGCCATAACTTTTTTATTTTTCTGTATACAGAGCTAATTATGGGCTTGTTTTTTATGGGATGAGTTGACATTTTATTGGGGTGCATATCACACTTTGATCACTTTTTATTAAGGTTTTTGGGAGATGTTTTAAACAAAATACAGCAACCCTGGTAGTGTTTATTCTTAACAGCGGTCACTATGTGGTATAAATAACAGGCTAGCTTTACTCAGCAGGTCAATATGATTACAGTGATACCCAATTTGCATATTTTTTATATTTTACTGCTTTTACACAATAAAAAACACTTTTATTCAAAAAGGAAAACACGTTTTTGCATCATCAAGTCTGAGAGCCATAACTTTTATATTTTTCTGTGTATGGACTTGTTTTTTGGGTGATGAGTTGAAGTTTTTATTAGTATCATTTTTGTGGGGGCAAGGTTTTTTGATTGGTTTTAAATCCTTTTTTTGGTAGTCAGGGTGAAGAAAATACTACAATCCTTGTAGTGTTTTTTATTTTTAACATGGCTCAAAGTGCAGTATAGATAAGTTAGTTTTACTCCTTGGTTCGAGACAGTTATGGCAATTCCAGACATATAGTTTTTTTTTATGTTGAAGCGCTTTAAAAAAAGTGTTTTTATTGTGTAAAACAATATTTATGCATTGCAATCTTCTGATAGCCATAACTTTTTTTTATTTTTCCATATGTAGAGCTGTGTGTTTTTTGTATGGGATAAACTGACGTTTTAATTGGCACCACTTTGTTGTTTATGTGAGTTTTTTTATCACTTTTTATTCCATTTTATGTGCTGTGATATGAACAAAATGCAAATCTTTCACTGTTTTTTTTTCCACTGTGCGGGTTGATTAACCTGAAAGATTTAATTTGGCGATACCAAATATGATTATTTATTTTTTATCTTGTTTGGGGCGATTGCCATTTGTAAAGGGGAAAAGGGTGGTGCCCGTGTTTTTATTTTATTCTTCATGTTTGTGTTTTACTTTTTTTTTTTTTACTTTTTTTACTTTTTCACCTTTTTTCACTTTTCCCCATAAGGGATTTGTATCAGTGATCCTTAGATCACTGATGCAATAGAGCTCAGTACAGAGCACAACTGCTGTATACTGGTCTACATGGCAACTGTCCCTCACCATGCCCGGCAATGCCCACAATGCATTGCGGGGCATGGTGACATTACAGACAGCCCAGATGCTTTAATAAAGCATCCGGCCTGTCAGATACAGACACAAGCGTTACTGCTTCACTGATTAAAGGCAGGAGGAGCTCACTCTTTCTGCAGTGCCTGATCGTGATAGATTGCGACAGCTAAGGGTTAATCACTTCAGCCGCAGGTGATGCAGCATGAGGCCAGCAGTAATATACCGCTGGTCCCATGCTGTGATCGTGCGGGGCCAGCCCACACGATCTGCAGGACGTACCAGTACGTCCTATGTCGGGAAGGGGTTAAAAAACTCCTTATCTCCCTCCCTCATTCACATTTTTTCCCACCCTTGGTTGAACTTGATGGACTTATGTCTTTTTTCAACCGTGCTAACTATGTAACAAATTGCTGGTTCCATTGCAAAGTTTGTATGAGTAGTTCCCCCTAAGTTTTTTTATGGACATATTTAGGTATTATTACATGCAGAATTTTTGTAACGCTTTTAAAACCAAATAAAATTATATTCAGAATACTGTATATAAAAATGCGTGCTAAAAAGACATAAGCATGATATCATTTAGCAATGTTTAAAAACTTTCATAAAAAACATTGGGTCACATTTACTATTGCTGTCTAAAAGTTAGCATAAACTTAAATGGGCTGTCGCACTACAATGATTGCTTTTTATCTTGCAAAAACAAGTCACTTTACAATATATGTTCATTAACAGTGTCCTACCTATTCCGAGATATCCTCTCTTGTATGGACTGCATCAGCTCCTCATGTCCCTATAGCTACAGACCTGTTTACTCTCTCATGATAGGCTGCCAGCACTGGTTGCTATAGCTACAGACCTGGCTTCTCCTGCAGTCTAGTAGAAGCCAGTAAACACGCCCCTGAATTCAAAAGGAAACTAAGGAAATAGGACTGAGGTGAGATGAATAGATGTAGTGAGACAACCCCTTTAAGACAGGCTGTCTAAAAATGCACCAGATCTATCACAGACACTCATGCTGTTTGATCTTTTAACTTGGCTTTTTTTGGGACAAAATATTAGTTGGCTTTCTAGGTAAGCTACACCCTACTGCAGCTAATCCAGACCTTCTTTTGTAGACCACTCCCAAACGTGTCTAATAAGTGAGACTACATGGCAAAATACTACCAAAAATGTGCCATTGTTTAACGTATTTAAAGGGGGATGTATCGCTTCATCAGTTTTCTTGAAGCTTGATTCTCTCATTTCCTGAAATCCAGGGGCGTTTCTTCTCCTCCCAGCTGGGTGTTTCTTAACTGAAGGGGGATGACATTATACCCCCTTCACGGTTCATGCTAGCTCCCGAGTCATTGTGCTCTTCTCCCTCCCCTCTCTGTCTGAGTCCACATGTCACTGTGTCCTCTCCCTATGCAGTCTTATTTTGTCAGAGCTGCTTACATACCACATGCCTGCATTCAGTCTAGACAGCCTTCTATGAACTCAGAGCACTGATCTCTTCTCCTCTCACAACTGGAGGTTTGTTACAATTGAATCCAGTCTTCTAGGAACTCATCCAGAGCAGCACAGATCTCAATGCTATGTTTAAACCCAGGAGCATTTAGGCACTAAGGCACAATTCTGCTGTTTTCTGATTGTAGAAACAGCTGCAGTGTTAGTGTGTTTCTTCTGGCTGTGCAGAGTGAAATGCTTCCGGACCCTTATTCTGAGTGAGAGAGGCAGGAATGCATGCTCCCATGAATATGACTGGGGGAGGTGGGTGGGCGAAAAAATGTAAATTAGTAGAATCGTCAGCCAATGACATGAAAGGAGGAGGAATCCGACCAGCACTGGGGAACTGTGTTTACAGAAACAGAAGATAAGGAATCCTGTGAAAACTAGACAGCTTTGCTAATGACATCCAGTTGCAAAGTTGCTTGTTTTCACTGTCCCCTTATTCTGAAGACCATTTAATGAAATGATACAACCCCTTTAACAACACTTTTTTTGTGTAATCACAGTATTAAATGTTCCCCATTGTTTTCAAATGAATATTAAATGCACTACTAAAAGGTTCTGTGTAGTAGTGACCTCGTAGGGATGGACTCACAGGTGACATCACTACTGATTGGTGTCATTTTCTGTTTCTTTTCTATCCGGCCCAGATCACCATAATTAATTCTTCAATTCATGATTTAATAGTGGTCCTGCAAACATCAGTGCCAGAAAGATAGTGACCGAACCAGTAAAAGTGGTGCTTCTGGTACGAACAGTTTATACCAATGCAAGTGTTATGGTTACAAGAAGCTTGTGGAGGGTGGTGACAGCTCTTCAGGCATGAGACCATTGCAGGAGGTCTGCAGAGCTGTGACATCCTCTCTGTACCACTGCTCACACAGAATGATGATGTCACCAGTCTTCAGTGATGGAGGACACTCCTACTGGGAGGAGAGACACATCCACTAGGAGGAGAGACACGCCCTATATTTGAAGCTGGAAGAAACAGAAACAACTCAAGTCTGTGAAAGCCAGTGATGAGAAAACCCCTTTAATGTCCCTCTTTTTCTCATACAGATTCCCTTATGTCCTTATGTTCTTAAACAGACTGCCTCCATGTCCTCCTCCATCTGCCACAGACTGACCTCATTGTCCTTCTTCTACCTCATACACATTGCCCTCATTTTTCTCACACAGACTGCCCTGCTTCCACCAGTCTCTCCTGCTTAGTTGCCCAAGTCTTGATGTGACCCAGTCCATTTCTTATACAGACTGTACCCATTATCCTACTCTCTTACACAGACTGCCCCTTGTACCCTTTTTCTAATACAGACTGGCCTTATGGCCCATTATTCTTACAGAGTCTCCCCACATATCTCCCTCTCTCTCACACAGGCTGTTCCTATGTTGCCTTCTCAAACAGTCTGACCCATATCTTCCTCTTTCCTGCTTCCACAAGTCTTTCCTTCTAGGTTGCTCCTGAGCCTTCCCAAACCTTGGTGTCACCCAATCCATTGGACTCATCCTCCACTTATATGGGGGCACTTTATGTATCTCCCCCAGGCTGAAGTAGCACAGTCCTAACAGAGACTGCCTAGCACACACTGAGCTGCTGGGCAGTCCCCTGGTAGAGGCCTGTATAGGTGGGTACATGAAACACAGAGGTTTGCAGATTTATTGCATTCATGTACCTCCTCCTCCTGGTAGAGGCCTCTATAGCTTGGTAAATGAAACTCAGAAGCCTGCAGATTTATTGCATTCATGTACTTCCTCCTCCTGGTAGAGGCCTCTATAACTGGATATTAGACACATAGAGGCATGCAGATTTATTGCATTTATGTACCTCCTCCTCCTGGTAGAGGCCTCTATAGGTGTGCAGATTCATTGCATTAATTTACCTCCTCTTCCCATGAGTCACATAATTGTGACCTAACTTAAGGCCCTTTAGCCTATTAGATGTTATTAGAGATGGGCGAATTGATTCTAACGAAGTGGAATTCGTTTAGAATTTTAGGAAAACTTCGGTTCGGAAAGAAGTCGAGCTTTGGGGTACTTCGCTTAAACGAAGTGTGCTTTTGATTGATAAAATGGCTGCGAGCACATGGCGTTACATGGGGCAAAGAACTCTGGGAGGAAGAAGGGCATAGCCTGCATGACATGTGCAGAGATGAAGCCAATCAGAGACCGGCGGGACTCTGTGACGTCACCGCATTATATAAGACCAGGCGCGACGCTGGGAGCTCATACCGCTCTTACTGTACTGAGTAGGGAAGGTGCTGCCGCGGCTGCTTATGATAGCTGATACTAAAGAACTCATTTTTATACAGCAATTTTTGGGGGGTGTCACAGCTTGTCTCAGAGACTGCTTCTCTTAACGTTCTATTTCTGATTTTGTGGGGTATTGGATCTGAAGTCCAGTGTGCGTCCAGTGCAGCTGCATATACATTTTAATGCTATCTGCTCACAGCACATTGAATATCCAAGGGTGATCTAAGCCTGTTCCTGTTGTATTCATTTAAAGAAACAGCGTTTTTACAATACAAATACCACTTCATTTTTGGCTGCTCAATTCTTTTGCACAATTTACATCCAGGGGTTAATTAAGAGTTGTTCTGCTGTTGTGGTGACTAAAATAAACCGTCTTTTTCATTGGAAAAAAATTAATTTTGCCTGTAGCATAATTCACAACCGAAGGTTAATTACTCAGTTTTCTCTTGCTGTGTGGCCTAAAATACACGCCATTGTAAGTGGCTACAGGGCTGGTAGTTTTTGGATGCTCAATTCTGTTGCACAATTTACATCCAGGGGTTAATTAAGCGTTGTTCTGCTGTTGTGGTGACTAAAATAAACCGTCTTTTTCACCGCCAAAAAATACATTTTGCCTGCAGCATAATTCACAACCGAAGGTTAATTACAAGTTTTTCTCTTGCTGTGTACCGTAAAATACACTCCATTGTAACACGCTACAAAGCTGGTAGTTTTTGGCTGCTCAATTCTTTTGTGCAATTTACATCCAGGGGTTAATTAAGCGTTGTTCTGCTGTTGTGGTGAATAAAAGAAACCGTCTTTTTCACCGGCAAAAAAGACATTTTTCCTGTAGAATAATTCACAACCGAAGGTTAATTACAAGTTTTTCTTGTTGTTGTTACCGTTAAAAATACACGTCCTTGTAACACGCTACAAAGCTGGTAGTTTTTGGCTGCTCAATTCTTTTGCGCAATTTACATCCAGGGGTTAATTAAGCGTTGTTCTGCTGTTGTGGTGACTAAAATAAACCGTCTTTTTCCCAGCCAAAAAAGACATTTTGCCTGTAGCATAATTCACAACCGAAGGTTAATTACAAGTTTTTCTCTTGCTGTTTACTGTAAAATACACTCCATTGTAAACACGTTTCAAGCGGGGTAGTTTTTGGTTGCTCAATTCTTTTGCGCAATTTACACCCAAGGGTTATCTAAGTTTTTTTTCTGCAGTTTTTACTCAGTAAAAGAAACTTTGTTTTTCACCGCGACAGAAGAAAATCTGTAGCATAATTCATATTCCGAAGGTTAATTTTAAGCTGTTTGTGCTTTTATATTCAGTAAAATACACAGGTTTTTAAACGGCACCATACAAGTAAATTTTTCTTGCCCATTTGTGGAGCGCAATTTATATTCCAAGGTTACCCAACTTTTTGTGGGTTCATTGGAGTCAAATACAGGGGGGTTTTATTTATCTATAAAAGATATCTTCATCAAACAGTGTCTGTACATTTTAGAACAAACAGTATGTCAGACAGAGAGGTGGCAGGCTCTTCACCTGCGAGTGGCAGAGGCACAAACATTCCTGGAGCAGGCCTAGGTCGCAGCACAGCAAGAAGACGTCGCAGCAGGGGCACTCGGTGAGGCCACAACTGCCACTGTCATCTTGCGGCCGTGTGCTGACTAGCAACCCAAGGGTTCTTGATTGGTTGACTAGGTCATCCACTTCCTCCCAGATGACATCTGACAACCCCACCCAAGAGTCGGTGGGATCGTCATACACAACCCAGCGTCCCTCACCTGTCCTCAACCCGTCTCTGTCCCATCCAGTTCCCTAAGCCAGAGATCTACTATGTGGTCTGGGCTCAGCACACTTTATAGCGAGGATGAACAATTTGAGGAGGGGCAGTCAGCAAGCTACTTGGCAGCGAAAGGAAATGGGGAAAATATCCCCTGCATCTTGCAGTAGGCGGCAAAGTTATAGATGTGGAGAGTGGCATGGGAGGTCATGTTGTGAGGGGTCAGCCTCTGCATACCAAGGACGGTGATGAGGACAGTAGTGACGATGAAATACAAATAGATGATGATGTAGCCGGACCGCCACTTGGGAGCCGGGGTGAAGCAAGGGCTTCATATCGTCAGGAGAAGAGGACGTCAGCTTGCACGTAGGCAGCGGCGCAGCCAGCAAGTGGGTTGTGTGGCCATGAGTCAGCAGGGGTAGCAGCAGTGTGAGTTCGGGAGGGCCCGCGGCCACGGGGTAGAAAACCCGCTTCGTAGGTCCAAGAAAGTAGCGGCACAGGGGCTCAGCGAGGCGCGCTGGCGGTTAAATCAGATACTCGGAGGTGTGGCAGTTCTTTGCTTAGACACCGGAGGAGCCGGATATGGGTATATGTAGAATCTCTGGGCAGAAAGTGAAGCGTGGCCAGGGAGCTAACGTTGGCACCACGGCCTGCGTCAACACATGCAGCGTCACCATTCGGCGGCCTGGGAAACGTGGTCAGATTTGGTGGTCCATCCTGCCGCCCGCAGCAAACAGCAGCGGCCAGTGGCACGCATGCCCTTTCAGCCAGACAAGGCTCAACCACCTCTGCAGAAGGGAGTGTTTCTCTTTCTCCATTTATCTCCGGTCCGATGCTCCTGCTCACTCGCTACTCATGGCGCCAGCAGTCCGTTCAGGAGGCGATTGAAAAAAGACAACAGTATGTGTAAACCATCCTAAGGTGCAGCAGCTGACCCTGCTCCCGTCCAAGTTGTTGGTACTGCCAGTCCCTCCCTTTCCAAATGGGGACTCTGCACCTTCGGGAATATGGTTGTGCCGGCCGAGATGGGGGTTTCCAACCCTTTTAATTTCTTTTCCAAAAAAAGGCAGTCCAGCACTTCAAAAATTTGTGAAAAGAAAGGGGGACAGTCCTTGAGAAAAATGGTTTTTCCAAGGTGAGGGGCGGATTTGGGAGCTTAACTACGGTCAGGGCCAGTACTGTCCTTTACGGCCCATTGGGGTGAATGTGCTTCCCGCCCAGGCACACCCAAAAACTTGACGGAGATGAGCTTTTCCCCCACGTTGTCAAACTGCGGCTTCTGCGCCAAAGTTTCTCCCCTCCTTCCCCCACCACCACCATCTGCCCTCCACAAGTATTTCCCATCTACCAGTGAAGGGGAAAGCGGTTACCGTTCTCCCGGTTGCCCCGGAGAAAAGAAGTAAACAGGGTGGAACTGCTCCGCGTCTGCAGCAAAAAGAACGATGTGTGGCTTTCTCGGCCCCAACTGAAATCGGAAACCATGGTGACGGAAAATGGGATTTAAAACATGGTGTCCCGGCTCACGAGGAGGGTGGTCCTGCGCCCTGTGGCCATGTGTTCAATTGGTTGTGAAAATTTTCGGAAGTCTTACCGATCTCGAAGATTTGAAAATGGCCAGGAAATGTGATGCACTTACCCATTCCTAAAAACCCGGGAATACCTTCCCGAGTTGCAGCGGCAGAACGGCCCTCCCCCAAACACCTGATATGCGATGTTTCCACCCGTTGGAATTCCACCCTGCACATGTTGGACGATGTATGAACAGAAAAAGGGGCCTTTAAACGATTTTTTAATGATCCAGGCGGACAGGAGTACCCCCCTGGTAATTTGTTCAGCCAGGGGCAGTCATGCTGAATGCCTTTTGTTAGGCATTCAAGGAGGCCCAGTTTTTTGTCAGTCCCCAAAAAATGGGGATGAATAAGTCATTCCCCGCTTATGCCCTGGAACAGTGTGAAAATCTGTTGGGCAGGGGACTGGGGATGTGGCCACATGAGCCCGGTGGGGATGAAATGGAGGAGAGGAGGACTTTGGAGAAGAAGTTTTTGGGTGAAAGAGTGGTTTTTTCCCCCAGGTGACAAGAGAGGAGGAGCGGAAAACAGTGGAGGAGGGGAGATGGAGATGGGAGACGAGGCAGATGCCCCCAAGCACCCCTGGCGTATAAGTGGGTGGAGGCGGGGCCCCCGAGTCACTTCTGCAGATGGCCCCCCCGCGTGCGATTTGCCCGGCTAGTGACAGCCGAAAGTCGCATCGCAGAGGGATGACTTGGCTTCCCCCTATTGGACCCCCGCTACCGGTCCCAAAAAGGGGGGCCTTTTTTCCCAGTTCTGAGAGGGAGGGCAAAAACAAAAAACTATAGGGAAATCCTCCGTAGTCAGTTGGCACTGCCCATTTTGGGTGTCCCTCCTTGAAGGTTGCCAGGGGGTTCTTCAGCGCTCAGTATACTGCCGCGGGGGGAAGGTGGGGGGGGGTGGGGAGTGGAGCAGTACCCGCTCATCAGCAGTCCCAAGTTGGGTCACTGTGAGCAGCTTCCTTCCCTGCCTAGTTAGGGGACAGGCCGGCAGCAGCAGGACTGGAGAGGGCCCCCAACTAAAAGGTGGTGGTATTGGCGCACTCGCCCCCCCAGTTGAAGATCTGTGGAATATAGGCAGCCAAAAAGGATGTGTGGGGCAACTTGGGGTTTGCAGTGGAGAGCTGTCCTGCCGGCCGTAGGGGTCAGAGCGGGTTTCAGTCGGCGGGGGCATCGTTACCCCAAGGTGAACACGCTTGTCCTGGGAAATGTGGAAAGTGACCTTTGTCAAGATGAATCAGGCGTGGACGGCCAGGATTTCCCAAAACAGCCTTTGGCGTCGCTACATCCCTGGCCTCCCCAAAATGTGAGAAAGAGTCTGGGTTCAAACTACCTGCCTCAGCCCTTTTTGATGCCGCCACCCCCCTGTTTCCCCACATTGCTGACGTTTTCCATCTGCCCCAACCCCTTTACCGGGGCTGGTATTGCCACCCAAACCCCGCACTCTGTCTTTTTGCCCTGTCTGACCCATGCTTGCTGGGGGTGCTGCCGTGACCCCCCACACTTGTATTGTGCCCCCTCTCTGACCTCATGTTGTTGCTCCCGCTGCCGCACCCCCACTCTTTTGTTTTGTGCCATTGTGGCCTACTCCAGTTTTTGCCACTCCAGAAGTGATTGTGCCACTTTTGACCTCATGCTGTGTGTGTCTCTGCCGTGACCTAGGCACGTGTATTTGCCCCCTCGTGGCCCCATCTGTTTTTGCCACCTCCAGATGATTGTGCCACTGTTTTTCCTCATTGCCCCTGGCCCTCCCTCCTCTCTGTATTGTTCCCCTCTGTGGCCTATACTGTTTTGCCCCCTCCCAAAGTATTGTGCCACGTCTGACCCATGTGCTGCTGCGTGCCTACAACGTGTCATTGTGCCACTGTTTACCCCATGCTGCTGCTGTGGCTGTGCCGTGACCTCCACCTGTGTCATTGTCCCACTTTGGGCCTCTACTGTTTTTGCCACCCCAGTTCATTGTCCACCCCTGACCTCATGCTGTGCGGTGGCTGCTGCCGTGACCCCAATTTGTGTCTTTGGGCCCACTGTTGACCTCTTGCTGTGCTTTTGTGCGTGACCTCCCACTTTGTCATTGGCCACTGTCTGCCCCTCATGTGTGTTGGCTGTGTGTGACCTACACACTGTGTATTGTCCCTTTGTGGCTCTCCTGTTTTTGCCCCTCCGAATTATTGGCCATGCCTGACCTCTGTGCTGCTGTGGCTGCTCTGCCCACCACTGTGTCATTGTGCCATGTCGTTCATGCTGCGCTGTGGCTGCTGCGTGCCCTCCCTGTGTCATTGTGCCACTGTTGCCCCTATGTGCTGCTGTGGCTGCTGCCGTCCCCTCACACTTGTCTTGTGCCCGTTGACCTCATGCTGCTGCTGTGGCTGTGTGTGACCTCCACACTGGTTATTGCCCCACTCTGTGGCCTATCCTGTTTTGCCACCTCCAGAAGTGATTGTGCACTCTGCCCTCATGCTGTGCTGTGGTGCGCCGTGCCCTACACACTGTGTCTTTGGGCCCACTGTCTGACCTCATGCTGCTGCGTGGCTGCTGCCGTGCCCTCCACACTGTGTCTTGTCCCACTGTTGACCCATGTGCTGGTGGCTGCGGTGACCCCCACACGTGTCTTGTCCCACTCTGTGGCCTACCCCTGTTTTTCCCACTCCAGAATGCATTGTGCCACTTCGCCTCATGTGCTGTGTGGCTGTCGTCCCCTCCCACCTGTCACTAATGTTGCCCCTGAGTCTCAGTTTTTTTTCGCTTTTGCTGGCATGATTTTTGGGGTTTCCGACGCGGAGGAAGGGGAAAAAAAAAAAAAAAAATCCACGGGAAACCAAAAAAGCGATGGTGTAAAGCCAGCCGGGGAAGGAATTAAGTAGTCCGGTTTTTCACCAAACCCCGCCGCAAAGCGGGAGGTTGCTGGGCGGGAGTCTTCAGGCTTTCCCCACGGAGTGACTTGCTTGCGGTGGCGAAAAATTTTATTGGTGGTGAAAAATTTCAGGCAGGCTCGTAGTCGGGTAGGCAAAAAGGTGGGGGCGGCGCTATGGTTGTGGTCGGGGACGGCGGGGTCAGGGAGGTGGCAGGATTCGTGGTCAAGGACGGAAGCGAGGGTAGGGTTTTCACGGTAGATAGGACGAGACAATAGGGAATGTTTTTCCGTAGGCAAGGCACTAAGCCCGGCAGGGAGCGGGCGGAAGGCCCCCCAGGTAAAAATAGAGGCAGTCCCCGGCATTCCCAATTAGGGGCACTCCCCTTTTAAAATTCACGACCCGGGCGCGCCCCCTTAGTAGGGGGACGCGCGCCCCGGGACAGGGAGATGAGGGACACAAGGGGCGGCCGGGGGGTAATACGACGCGCCGGAAAGGGGCGAGGCGCCCCCCGCCCGACCCCCGGGCGCGGCGGAAAACCGTGGGGCCGGGGCGACCTGGGCGGGCCCCCGCGGGGAGTTGCGGGCCCCCGGGTCGGCAGAAACCCCCCCCCTTAGCCCCCCCCCTTCTTCCGGCCTGGGGGAATCTTGCAGCAATAGGGCCCAAGAGTTGTCCTCCGGTCCACGTTCTCTCAGGCCCAAACCTTCCATTCGATAGGAAATACCGCCTTCTCTTGAGGTTTTATGTTAGGATTTTTTACAGTGAAGTTTTGGGGGGCCCCCCTTCAGAAGTGGAGGTTTTGACCCTTGGGAAAAAAAACGGTTCGGCCCAAAGGTTCAACAAGGGAAGGGAAGGAGTTGGGAATACGATTGGGGTGGGAGCGGAGTTTGTGGAGCCGGGTTGATGCGGGGAGTACTTCAAATGGTCCTACGTCGGGGCCAATTTGTGGGGGAATTTAAGCCGGATTATTGGCAGTGCCAGACCTTGTCGCAGGCGAAAACATGGTAGGGTTTCTTTTCTTGTCCCGCTTGGCCTTAATGGTGCGGAGTTTTTTTGGGCCGGGATGGGGTTGTTTCAAATGGCACCATATCTTGGGCAAAAGTTCCGTGCCGGCACTTCTGATGGTGGGACTTGGAAATGGAGGGCGGGGATGTGGCCATAGACGTAAAAAAAGGCGAGGTACCGTGGATTTGCTCCAGGGATTTAGGAAATCCGCCAAAAAAAGAAAGCGGGCCCCAGTCCCCGGTCGGCCGGAAAAAAATGTCGAAAATCCCCCCAGGACTTTTTGTTTCCCTCCATTGGGCCGTTCGTCTGCGGGTGGTAGGCGGAAGAGAAATCGGGTTCACCTGCACCGGGGAAAGAGGGCCCCCCAGACCTCAACAAATTGGACCCCCGATCCGGAAGTGCGGGGCGGAAACCCTTTTGTAGGGGGAAAGTGTGGAAAAAAAAATGGTGGTCAACTGGGGGGAGGGGGGGCACCCCCTGGCAAGGGAAAAATGCCCCTTTATCGAAAAAAGGTCCGCGCACCCAGTGACCGTGTTGCCCAAAAGGGGGAGGCAGATCCGTGCGAAATCCTTGCACATGAGTAAAAGGGGCCTAGGGATGGGCGGGGCTGGAGCAAACCCGGGGTTTTTGTAAAGAGGAGCTTTTTTCGAGCAAGAAGCGGGGATTCACAAAAATCCTGATGTCCCTGCAAGCTCTAGCCCCATTTAAAAAAAGAGAGATTAGGGGGAAAGGATTTGCATGCTCCTGGGGACAACCCAAAGGGGAAACAGTGTCCCCTTTTCAAAAATTCCCCTGCGGACCCAGGCGGACAAAAGTCTTCCCTGGAGGAACTTTGCGATTATGGACCCCGAGATCAGGCGTTGGGGGAAATTATGTGTGGGGCGTGCCCTCCCCCCCAAACATCGGGAAGGGAGAGCGCAGGGCCCCGGGTTCTTCTTGCTGGCCAAAAATGTTCTGGAAATTGAAGGCGGGGAAAAAAAAGGGACCACCCGGCTTGAGTGGGGTTTAGGCGTTGGGGGGGTTGGAGGGATTGAAAATTTTTATGGTGGAGTAATGGTGGGGGTAGCGTCGCCCCTTTCCCGAAGATAAGCCATCTTCTAGGGCTAGCTTGATGCCGCAACTCCCCGGGCTCCATGGTTTTTAAATTTTTCTCCCAGGGGAGAAGTCTTGGGAAGAAAGCCTCTTGCCTTTAGGTCCCTTTCTGGTAAAGAATTGGCCAGCCCGGGCGGGGGTCCCCCTCCGAAAAGAATGGTTCTCGGAATGGGGGTCGGAGGGGCAGGGCGAAGGCTGATAAAATTGACAAATGCCTTTTTTGGCCTTTGGGCCACGCCCAGGGTTGGGTTCTTTTGGAAGTGCAATGATGGGGCCCCAAGGTTGAAAAATTTTTAGGATAAAATGCGATAGTAATTGGAAGCCCCGGAAGCGTTGTTAGCTCGCAGGCCCACCCGGGCCGGGGCCATGCAAGACCGACCTTGGCAGGATCCCCCTGAACCCCGGTCCCAGAGCGTAACCCCAAAGGGCGGGGGGTGGTTGGTGGGAAAAGACATTTCTTATTTTGCGTGAGGTGGGTTTGGACGTAGGCCCAAAAGGGGGAATGAGAGCGTGAGTCTCCATCGGAAGAACACCAAAAAAGTGTTGGGACCCGCAAACGTGTAAAAGGGGATCCCGGAGATATCGTTTTACAAATTTTTTCGAAGCTGCTGGGGGGATTGCAAGACCCAAGGGGAGATGAGATATTCAAAGTGTCCATCCCGTCGTTAAAAGGGGTTTCCATATCCCCCCCCGATGCGGAGAGGTTTGTAGGCCCCTCGGGCAAATTGGGAAAATTTTTGCTCCCCGAAGCCGGGGCAAAAGTTCCCCTGATCAGCGGCAAGGTTAGCAGTTTTTCACCCTGTTTTTTAAGGCCCGTAGTCGATACAGGGGGCCCTAAAGGCCATCTTTCTTCTGACGAAGAAAATTCCTGCCCCCGGGGGGAGGGATTTGCGTTAAAGCCCTTCTGCGGTTTTTCCCCCAAAGAGGTCCCCTGGCCTGGGTTTGGTTCCGAAGTGGGTAAACCTGCCCCCAGGAGGACTGGTCTGGCAGTGATCGATAGGGCAGTCATAGGGGGATGAGGCGGGGGGTCTCGGCCGCTTTTTCCAGAGACGTCCCCCGTAATCCCGGATTCGTGGCAAACCCGGCAAAGGCCCGGAGGCGGTTGGGGGAATGGAGGCATCGGGGAGGTGCACCCGACGGGTTCCAGCAGTGGGCCCCAGCGCCGACCTCGCCTGTTATCCAAAATTTGGGTGGGGCATGGCGCTGCAGCCACGGGGGCCCAAAAAGGATGCGAGGAAGATGGACAGTCGTAGGGGGTTTCTCCTTTGCAGGGGGCCCCGTGGGGGTCACCCGGGTTGTCTGTACCGGATGGCGTCTCCAAAACAGCTCCCCCGTGAAGGAGGATACACCCAAAGGCTTCTCCAGACAACCAAGGAAGCTGGTAACGGGTACAAGGGCGGCGTGGTAGTTCCGGGGTCCCGGAAGAGGGCCTGGAATAAAAACCCCAGTCAGTGCGATCTCCCCCGATAGTCAGGGTGGGGGGAGAGTTCTCACCAGGGATGGGCCCCCCAAAAATGCCCAGGTTTTGGGCGTTTCCCGGCGTTTGGGGGCGAAGCGGACGCTCCTCGAAAAAGATCCCGGGCTGGCGCCCGTACAGACATAGCTTTGGCACGCCGACGGGGGTAATTCTGTCGAATTTTGGACTTGATCCCCCTGCATGGGTTCCTCCTCGATGGTAGGGAAAAAGGGGAGTGGGGCCCCTTTGGGAAAACCAGGCCCGGTGTGGCAGACGGCGGGGGGGGTCGGCCAGGGGGCACGATTTGGGGGGGCTTTCTTGTCTCTGCGAAGCGCCGTCAATGGGGTGGCCCGGAGGATTAATTCGTTAAAGGGGTTGGGAAATCTCTTGCGGAAGGGCGTCCTTTGTATGCTGGAAAAGGGCCCTTTTTAAAAAGGGGGCGCGAGGGCGGGTCTTCCAGGAAAACTCTGATGCCAGGGGCGAAACTGTTTTGCTTTTCTTCCGAAGTTTCACCGGGTAGGTTCAAGGGGGCCCTCTCCCCCCCAGAAGATGCTCGGGTGGTCCTCGAAGACACTGCGGAATTCAGGAGGAAGGAAAGCAGTCCCCAGTTCAGGATCGCTCCCGTCCCCAAAAGGGTGTAGCCCGGCCAGGGGGTTCCTGGCAACAGGCTGACCACAAAAGTCACCCTTTGGGAAGTTTACAGGAATTGGTCCCCCATTAACTCATGTGCATGGTGCAGGGTGAGGAAACCCCTGCGAGTTGGGTCCCGTCAAATTTGGAGGCAGCGAAAAACGGGCTTTTGGTGCCCAAAGGGAAGGGAATCGCCGGACCGGGAGCGGCCAAGGGGAGGTGGGGGGTTGCTGTGGGCGGGGGGCGAGCTGCTTTTCACCTTTGGAGTCAATGATCGCTGTTTTCCCCCGTGGGACAGTTGTGAATGTCGGGTCACACGGGAGGAGGTCCGCCACTGGGCAGCGGCCTTGGGGGATCCATGGCCCCGGGTCTTACTGTGACGGGTTGGATGCGGGGAAAGGGGCCCCTGGACCACCACAACGAGGTTAAAACCCGCCAGGGGGAAAGGAATCTAAGTAGGGTCCGGTTTTCACCCCAGGCCCCCCGCAAAGCGGGATGACTTGCTGCGGGGAGTCTACCAGGTGTTACCCCGGTGACTTGCTTGCGGTGGCGCGGAAATATAGGTGGGGCAAAATGTCGGAAAGGGTTTGTGGTGTGGGGCGGAGGGGGTCAAGGAGGCGGCAGGATTCGGGTCAAGAGAGGAAAACGAGGGTTTGGTACACGGTAGTCAGGATAGCAATAGGGAACGCTTTCTCGATAGGCAAAAACACTAAAAATCCAGCAGGCAGCGGGCGGAAGCGCCCCCAGGTGAAAAAGAGGCAGTGCCGGCAATTACCCCAAATTTCCGGCGCACTGCCCTTTTTTCTCACGGGGGCCGCGGCGCCCTTTGATACAGGGAGCGGCACCCGGACAGGGAGACTCAGGGACACGGAGCGCGGCGAGTAAATATGCCGCCAGAGGGTGAGTGCGCCCGCCGCCCGACACCCCTCCCGGGGACCGGGGCAGAGCTGCGGCGGCGCCCGCGGGGAGTTCGGGGGCCGGTCGCAACAATGATTATCAGGATCATTCCCCCTTGGTTTTTTGGTGTTTTGCCCCCTTTTTAAATGCCCAGGGAATTTTTTGTGAAGTGATTTTAAGGCGGCGGCAGTCTGGCGTTTTCTACTAAAACAACTTGTATGAACCCCAAATAAGCTCCCTCTGCATATTTAAAATGGCAAACGTTTTCAGCACCCCGCGACTTGTGCAGCCAGGAGATAGCTGTTTTTTAAGGATTCATCCGAAGTAATTGGACCCAATTTTTTTTGTCGGGAAAAATTGGCGAAGTAAAACCAAACCAAATTTTTGGAAATTCCCCAAATCTTAGATGTTATCTGGTGTGGCTACTACACAAAACAGTTCCCGCAAAAAGATAAAAGACAAGGATACAGCACTGCAACAAAATCTAACAGAGGGGGCAAAGTCAAAAAAAAACCCTCCAAATCCAAAAAAAAAGAAAGCGCACCCCACCAAAATTGTCAAAAAAAGTGATTTAATCACTAAGTCCTACAAGAACGTTTTAACTCCTCCCTGGAGTAAATTTTCAAGAAGTGTGTTAGGATAAGCATATCCTTTTTATACAATTGGGGATTAATTGATTAAGAATTAATTCATAAATTTAAAAAAAATTTTAATTATGTAATTTATGATATAAGGATATGCTTATCCTGAACCCACTTTTGAGAAAAACTCCCGGGGGGGTTGTAATGTTGCTTTTTAGGATTTAGGTGATTAAAACAATTTTTTTTTACTATTTTGGTGGTGCTGCTTTCTTTATTTTTTAAAAACGTTCCCCGCACCAATATTTTTAACCACTTCCCCCGGTCCAGTTTTTTGGGTTCTGACAGACCCGGGGTTTTTAAAAACCCTTTTGTACTTTATTGAGAATAACTTTTTGACACTTTCACCTATCCCGTGGTTCGGATTTTTTTCTCGTGGCCCCTTTGGGGGTTTTTTAAATTAGTAATAAATTTTGGTAAAAAAAGTTTGGGGTTTATTTGTGAAAAAAATAAAATTAAAAAATCATGAAAAGTTCAAAAAAATTTTTGCGTGTAAGACAGTAGTTATCCACTCAAAATTTTTAAACTAGCACTACCCTATGTGTCGTATGTGTTGGCTTATTTATTTTTTTTTTTTTTTCACATTTAAGGGCTTAGAAATTTTTTAAATAATTTTTCACATTTTCAAGAAAATTTGATTTTTTTTAGGGAAAAGTCCCGTTCTGACTGGCTTTGGGGGTGTATGTTTTAACCCCCTATATGACTCCCTTAAGAAAAAAGACCCTTAAAATATTTTAAAAGTTTATTGACCCTTTAGATATTTGAAAGCAATAAAAATTAAAACAAAGTGGAGGTGAATTTCAATTTCCTTTTTTTGCAGATTTCAATTTGTATTATTATTCACTGGAAAAAAAGTAGATGTGACCCGGTAAAAGCAACTAATACGATTCCCCAGATTCTGCCTTTCGAGATTCCTATTGTGGCCCCAGTGTAGGGGCGTTGTAAAAGTTTTTTCGGGGCACAAGCCCGAAAGAAAAGCCTGTGCCCCAAATCTCTTACTTACCAGCTGTCCCCGAAGGTCGCGGCCTCCCCCAATAGGGGGAAAATTTCTGGGCCCAACGACAGCTGGTAAATATCCTGCGCCCCAACGGCTCCCGGGGCTCTTTAAAAGGGAAAGGGAGGGGCACGTTCACTGAATGCAGGGGGCCCGGAAGTTCATGTAAAGCCGGTACAGTGTGATTTGGGTGGGTGGGGGGCCCGGGGGAAGGGGAGCAAAAATATTTGTCCGTGGGTTCCTTTCCCCCCCCCCTCCCTCTGTAAATGCTATGGGTGGAGAGGGAGGGGGGACCGCAAGCGAGAAGCCTCAAATCCTGCCGGCCCGCAGTTGTTCACCATGGCGTGGACAGCATGAAGCAATGTTTCAGGTGAGAGAGGATTTTAGGTCCCGCAGGTTGCGGACAAACGAGTATTGTACCTGCCTTCTCCTATTTTTCTCCCCCTTGCTGTGGTGTCCCCCCTATGTGCTCTCCTAGGGAAATTCCCCAATTACGTGCCGAGTTATCCTCATCCCGCAGGGAGGGTCAACCCCCCCACCTTTCAGTGCAGAGTTGTCTGAGGGAGGGTGACCCTCCCCATATACAGTGCGAGTTGTCCCGCGGGCAGGTGACCCCCCCACCATATACGTGAGAGTTGTCCCTGGGGGGGGAACCCCCCCCCACCCTTTACGTGCGAGTTGTCCCGCGGGCAGGGTGACCCTCACCATTACGTGCAGAGTTGTCTGCAGGGCGGGTCACCCCCCCCACCTATTCAGTGCAGAGTTATCCTCATCCTGCAGGGCAGGGTCACCCTCCACCATAACAGTGAGAGTTGTCTGCAGGGCGGGTGACCCCCCCCACCCTATACAAAGAGAGGCATGTCTTTTTTCTTTTGTTTTTTGGGGCACACGTGCTGT
>JAODAL010051949.1:0-26326 GCA_025379985.1 Phyllomedusa bahiana
GCCCCCGAGGTCGGTAGTGACTCGAGTATAAGCCAAAGAGGGATTTTTCAACTCATTTTTTGGGCTGAAAAACTCAGATTATACTTGAGTATATATGGTAGGTTTGGAGAAAATAAAGTTAAAACCATTTCCAATCTCTCTTAAAGAAAACAACCACTAAATAGATTTCTCACCAAAGTAAACATCTGGTACATTTACAGCCCTTGTTTTTTCAGTATGCCCTATGTTTTTTTTTCATTTGTGAGTCCAGTCTAAAGATTAATTTTCTATCTGATACAGACTAATACAATCTACAGAAAAATATGAAGTGCCATCCCAAAGAGACCAGAGAGTGGTGAAGAAATGCATACAATCCTTATCTAGTGTACAGTGTTGGTATGCTTATCTAGGCTTTCAACACTACAAGAGAACTGTCGTTAGCTTGTCATCCAAAGATAATGAGATGACTCTGCTCATACTATCCCATTATATAGCTAAGCTATATAAACAGCGGAAAACAGGAAGTATCAGCCTATTTGGTATGTTATTCTGGCTACCTTAAAGCTGGAAATTGTTTTGCATGTAGATTTGTCACATAAATAAGGGACTTAAAAATAGTGTAGTTTTTTTGGTTTTCGAAGTTATAGTTAATATTTGACCATTTGTATACTACTCTCATAAAAGTTAAGGAAATTTGGCTTTTGGTTGAAATTTCATGATGAACATAAAGGGTGACATGTATAATCTAGGCGCATAGAGGACAGAGCTAAATAGCTTTAAAGCCATGTAGAGTGTGCCTGAATGTATGAACCTGTTCTACTGCGGGTCATAGATTTAGCGCTTTCTAGTTCCAAAACTACAACCCAGGCTCAGATAAACCACTTTTAACTTGGTCTGCCTGTTCAAGCAGTAATGTGTTTAGTTTTGCTGGTCTCCAGTCATAAATGTGTAGAATCATACGGTTGTGATGCGACACGCTTCCAGAATGCCACCACATCTTAGGCGCATTACAAAGTGGTGCTGACGCTGCTAAATGTACCTAATTTTGGAGTGCACCTGCTCATACATCTAGAGAACAGGGCTGCACCCGTTTTTAGGCTGAAAGGGCACCAGAATACTGGGGCAGTCCTATACATACATATTGCCCGAAATGTCTTAAATGTTTTTTTTAAATGCACTTAATGAAACCGTCTCTTAACTTTGTTTTGGTACTTTTTGCACAACTTGCAATGGCAAAATTCTAAACAGGTGTTTGATCCCTGAATCACTCGATAAATTTTTGGGGAGGAAACCAAGTGTCACATCAGACCATTCATAACCATTTACATCAGAGTGGACTGCGCACGACGACTGGCAAGGGTACCTGATCACACTGCTAGGCACAGGCAGCATCTTGAATGGGTGAGGGAGCATCTACACTGGACGAGGGACCATGGGTCCACAGTGCTGTTCAGTGATGAAAGTCAATTCACTCTGAGAAGAAATGATGGCGGCCAATGATGCTGGAGACATCAAGGAGAGCGTTATGCATCAACCAGACCAGGTACCGGTCATGTACCCTTGCCGGCTGTCTAGCATGCAGACCACACTAATGTAAATGGTTATGAATGGTTTGACGTGACAATTGATTGCCTCTCACCTCCCTTAAACATACCTGAAGTTGTGTGGCAAAAGTAAAGATGGATGGCACAGCTCCTTCCTTGCAGGGCCACGGCCCTTTTACCTCCATTTATCCTCTATCCTATTGTGACTTGTCTGAAAAATGTCGTTTATGACCAAAAACCGATAATAAGTGAGGGTTATTATGATTATAACCCAACGGGAGCATGTAAAAAAAAATTTCACATCGCTTTAAAATGGAGTGCAGAAAACTTTTTTTTTCTGAAGTTGTGTGGCATTCATCACGGGTTCCCAGGACTTTTTTTCAATGAAACACCATCAGGGCCCCCAAATCTGCGCTGGGAAAACGTACTGTCCCTAACACTCTTTCCGGAGCAGTCTTTGCAAGCACTAATACATTAGTAAGTAAAAAAATAAAAAAAAAAATTGAAAAAAAATATTTTGTAAAAAAAAAATTGTGTCTACTTAAACAAACAAAACCAATACAAAATTTTAGGTTCCACAAAACCGTAATAACCTTTTAAATTAATCAAACGTTAAATTGAAACTGATGGTAAAAAAAAAAAATTAAATAATTAAAAAAAATTCTGCAATAATTTATGTGAACTCAAACTATCCCCCCAAAAAGTACAACTTCTCTTGCATAAAACAAGGCCTCATAAAACTGTGTCATAGAAAAAAAAAAACGCTTTTGCCTCTCACCTAGCCAACCAGTAAGTTCTACACTGCACTTACCCCGAAAATACCCCGAAACAGCTGTCGTTTTTTGAACTTAAGGTTTTGGCTCAAATCCTTTCACTTTGCTAGACCCTGCGAGCTACAGGAATGAGTGTCACGAGGGGCCCCCGCAGCCCCCTCGACCGGGCGGCGCACTCGTGTGCCGCCCGCGGGGCCCGCGGGCTGCCGCCCAGGGTGGGTCCCGGGCCCCCCTATTTTGGGCGCGTCCCGCATCCTCCCGCCCCTGGCCGGCCGGTATGCGCATGCCCGATTAGCGCGCCCCCGGGCTCTGGGGTTTTTTAAAGGGCCCCATACGCCCATTATTGGAAAAGGTGGCAGGTGACCCTTTTTAACCCCCTTCCCTTCCCGGTCACCTTTGCCGACTTTGTGCCTTTTACCCCCTTTTAGGAAGCGTCTTCTCCCTCATAGCCTGCCCCTTTCCGTTTTCCGAACCTTTACGCTCTGTTTTTTTGCCAAAAACCTTGCCCCCTTCCTACCTCCTGCTGCCCCCCGCCCCTTTCGCCAGCTCCGATTTGTACCACGCACTCCTTGGCTGCCCCCAAGCAATCACACCAGTGGGGCGCCCGGTAGTTCTCCCGCAGCAAGCCATCCCGCTTTGCGGGGGCTCGGGTGAAAACCGGGGGTTTTCTACTTAGATTCCCCCCCCAGGGTACGGTTTACCCATCGTTGCGGGGGCCATGGATCCACTACCAGCATCCGTTACAGTAAGATCGGCCAGGGGATCCCCAAGGTCCCCTTTCCCGGTGAACCGGATCCATGGCAAAAGGGCCACAGTCAAAAAACAACTTCGCAAAAAGCCCAGAAAACGAACCATTTTTTCCGCCATGCTGAGGCTCCTGGCTAACCAACAGCCGCCGACCCTCCCCCGTGGGACGCCCCCAGTCCCGGGACTTTAGGCTGCTTTAACCACTACCCCAAAAGTTTAAAGGGGGACTGAAAAACTGGCGGGGGATTTATTCCCCATGCTCTATCATTTTGATTAAGGGCTGGCAATTCCCCACTGCATTTCAAAGGTGGCCTTCGTGGTACTACTGTCGGAAGGCCTATTTTTTGGCCACCCCCCTCTGGCCCCGGGGCGATGGGGGTGAGAGGAAACCACAGGTTTTCCCTCTCAGATTTCCCAGTGTTTTTGAAGGCCCCGGGCACGGGATCCTCTGAAAGGGGACCGTTTACTGAATCTTGCCAGGGGACCCCTCGGTCGGGCGACTACGCAGTTCTTTTTTGGGCCCCTGGTGTCAGAGTGACCTGGAACGACGCCGCTTATGCCCCAACTTTAAAAAAGGGCTTTCCCAGAGTTAAGGACCCCCAGCCTGAAGATCCCGTCCTCCCCAAGGAACGACCCACCTACCCAAATCGGACGATGTTCGCTTCCCGGCGGCAAGAGGAACTACGCCAGGAACGTGATCTTGCCCACCAACCCGTTTGCCTCGCCTTGCTCCGGGTTTTCCAAAACCACAGCGCCTTCCGCTCCAACCAGTAAAGAACCCATGCAGGGGGACCGGCACTCTGCCGAACAGGACTGTCCCCCCGTGGCAGAAAAAATTGTCCCCTTTACTGTGCCAGCCCGGTCACTTTAAAAAGGGGGCCCGCTTTCCCCCCAAGCCAGGGAAACCCCCCACAGTTATGGGAGGTTTGGTTGTCTGGTTCCGGACCTTTTTCGTGTGCCCCCTTTTTCTGACTCTGGATCCGAATTTTATTCTGCCCCCCTGGTGTCCAGTATCCCCTTTCCCCGGGACCCCTCGGAGGCCCTTTATATTTAGGACCCTTTGGGCCCTGTACAAAAAATGTTCCCCCCCCGTTTACCGGAACCCCCTTTTAACCCCCCCCGGCGCCCGGACCCTTTCCCGTGGCCGTCCTGCCCCGCCCCCGCGGAAAAAACCCGGGGGGTTTGCGGGGGCCATGAGATGTGTTCTCATCCCCCCGTCCTGCCCTTCCCCCTACCGTCTTACAGGCCCCGCAATTTCCCCCCATAAGGGGTGCTGCTTTTTTCCGGGGAAAAGCCCCCTTTTCTGCCCCAACGTATTTCCCTTTGGGCCATTCCCAGAGTTTTTCCCCTTTCTAACGGTGGCCCCTTGGTTACCTGGAAAAGAAAAAGGTTTTTTTCCCAAGTTCCACCCCGGCCAAAACCCTTTTTCTCCAGTCGGGGCCCCCCCCAATTTTCAGGCACTGGTCCTTTTTTTTTAAGATTTTCTTCCGGATCCATTTTTCCGCCCAGGGGAAAAACACAGGGGGGGTTTTCTCCGCTCTATCCTGGGGGGGGGAACCTTTTATCCAGGGACCGAGAAACCTTCTCCTTGGAGATCCCCCTGGAAACCTCCGGCCTCCTGGAGGGAAATACGATTTTACATTGCTCTTTGAAATGGCAGGACATCCTGGGGCCCGAAAAAACGTTCCAATTGATCTCTCGTTTACTGGTGGCCAGGCTGGCTAAAAAGAAATTAAGGACTTCGTTTGGGTGCCTGTGCAATTTTGCCCGGAATAAGGACCCCCCCCCACAGTCCTTCCGGGCTTTCTGTGACCCCCGCCCACGCCCAGTACCCATGGTCCCCTGTGGCATGATTTTACACCGACCTTCCTCCCTTTCGGTAACACCGGATCGGTCATTCGGATAGGTTTTTAAGATTCGCACTTTGTCCCACTCCCGGGGTTCCTTCCCACCCCTCTTGGCCCCCCCTTTTTTTATTTCGTGTTGCCCAGGTCCCCCAGCCATCGTTTCTGATCGTGGGGTCAGTTCGTGCCCAAGTTTTTGGGGGCTCACTCTGCTCCCCATTGCAGGGGAATTAGACTTCTTTCGCTTACCATCCGCAACAACGGCCAGGTAAAAGGGCAACAGATTGGGCAGCTAATTTTCATTTTTTTTCTGCCCCCCAGGATGTTGGGCCAACCTCCTACCCCGGGCCGAATTTTTTATACAACTCGTTGGAAACTTTTCCCTTCCCCCTTTATGTATACACCGCTCCCCCCCCTCCCCTTTTTTCTTCCCTCCTCCCCGAGGGTTCCCCCGTAGATGCCTTGGTCCACGATTTTGGGATTTGGGGCAAGCGTCCCCCGCAGCGTGCTGCTGCCCTATGAAGGCCGGGACAGAAAGAGGAACCGGCTCCAACCTTCCCGGAGACAAGTCTGGGTGTTCGCCAAAAATGCGGTTTTAAAAACCCCCGCTACAAGGGGGCCGCGCTTCCCGGGGCCCTTTGAAATCCTGAGGGCCGTATTAATCCAGTAGCTATAAGCTCCCACCCCACCCACCCTGCGGATCCCAAATTTTTTCATGTATCCCCCCTGAAGCCCCCGTGTTGAACCCTTCTCCAGAAAAGTTGCCCCCCCCCGCTCCTGAGGCTGTAGCCTCCAACATACTTGCGGTCAAAGAGATCTTGGCTATGAAGTCGGTTAGGGGTAAACGGCAATTCCTGGTTGATTGGGAGGGATTCGGTCCGGAGGAGAGATCATGGGAGCCTGAGGAAAACATCCTGGACCGCGGTCTCGTGTTGAGGTTCCTCCGAACCAGAAAGAGGAGGAGGCCTGGGGGGGGGGGTACTGTCACGAGTGGTCCCGCAGCCCCTCGCCCGGGCTGCGGGCGCACTCGTGCTGCCGCCCGTCGGGTCCCGGCGGCGACTGCCGGTCCCACGGGTCGGGTCCCGGCTTCCCCCTTACCTGACTGCGCTCCCGCGTCCTCCCGTCCTCCTGGCCGGCCGGTATGCGCATGTCCGCGCCTTAGGCGCGCGCGCGCGCCGACTCTCGGGGATTTAAAGGGCCAGTACGCCCATTATTGGTAAAGGCTGGCAGGTGACCCTATTTAACCTGCTTCCCTCCGGGTCACCTTTGCCGGATCTTTAGTGCCGTACTGCCTTTAGAGAAAGCGTCTTCTGCCTCATAGCCTGTCTTCCGTGTACCGAACCTTTACGCTCCTGTTTCTCGACCACGAACCTTTGCCGCCTGTCCTGACCTCCTGCCTGTCCCCGACTTCGCCTACGTCTCACGATTTTGTACCACGCACTGCCTTGGCTGCCACCGCAAGCAAGTCACGCCAGTGGACGACCTGGTAGTTCTCCGCCGCAGCAAGTCCATCCCGCTTTGCGGCGGGCTCTGGTGAAAACCGGGTTCTACTTAGATTCCGCCCCCTGGTACGGCTTACACCATCGCTTGCGGTGGTCCAGTGGATCCACTACCAGCATCCGTTACACTGAGGATATCTACATCCAATAGAGTGCGCTGTGGAGCTCCTCAGCTCTTTTCCCATACGCCTTTGCTTTATGCAAAACAATCAGTGAGGTCTGAATGGCAAGTAAACCCACACACCAACCAATTTATTGGTTCCTCTCCTCAAGGAGAGATTTTTCCCCTTTCGATAGAAAAAATAAAAAAGTTACGATTGTTGAAACGCAAAAACTAATAAAATGTACTGGTCATTGAGTACTTTTCAGGCCTCATACTTAAAGGGTTAATCTGTGCATGTAAACATTCTATCTATAGCACTTCTGTAAACATTTTCTTTACAACAGTAGAAAAGATGTGGTATACTCGTTCACAGGTGGAGTCAACATCCATTCTTTGTTAAGTCCATATTTACTCCAATCGGGAAAGCAAGGTAATGCCGGACAAGTGGTCCACAACAACAAAAATTTTCATATAAAATCTCTTGCTTAACATTATTATTTTGGTAGAAGTAGGTATCCTATAAGGTTTTCCATAGGATGGGAAAGAAAGCGGAAAATTTCAATAAATGCAAGTTGCCCTTTTATGGGCTCCCCACCAATACATTTCTTGCGTCTTTGTTAAAATCTAAGAAAATTCTAAATATTTCTCTACAGTCCTCTGCTTTTTCATGACCTATGCTCCAGGAGAATCTTATATAGGTTAAACTGACAGCCAAGACTGTCATCAGTAATGTTGGGGCCCCATACAGCTGAATCACCTGAGTCACCCATCCATTACCAGTTCCTATCTTACACCATTTCAGTGGGCTCCTTTTGTAAAAAAAAATCTGGTCAAGGCCCTGATAGCAGTTTTGCCAATACTGCCCTTATGGCACTTCTGTCGATGGTCCTCATTCACATAGCCATATTATAACTGTTTTGTATGGTGTTGTAATAAGGGTTTCATAGAGATACATGATCTCTCTTTGGTACCATCAGATGTCTTAAAGAAATACAGATGTAACAGGGCTTAACATGATTGTTAAGCCATTAACAACATTTTGATGTTATTTGATCTTAGATCACAAAAAAGACAATGAAAGCATTTAAAAAGCTGAGATGCTGAGTAGCATAATATCTTTTAATACATCTATAGGTCACAGAAGAGCTCAATGATCCCAGTTCTACAAAGCAGCTAGAGACCTGGCCACAAACACTCAAGAATGTAATTGCTGTCAAAGGTATCTCTGCAAAATTTGAAGTGGAGTAATTGTTATACATTCATTTATTTTTGTTTTGTGCACTTTATTAACCCAAAATTGCTTTTATTAAATCTACTGTATAAATATAAATTTTGTGGTCCATTCTCATTTGACTGATTCTTGTGATCTAGTGTCTTGTAAAGTTCTGTTGCCATCTACCTGGCTGGACCACCTAACTCTTTCCATCTGTTGACTTCACTGATACTTCACAGATCCATTATTACCAGTCCTCCCTCTTGAACATAGTAAGACTGTCTTTCTTGTGACCACTATCTCTGACACCATTTAACTTTTGTCCTTTTTTATAGTGTGGAATAAAAAGCTCATGCCCAAAAGCTACGTCCAGAAAACCATGTATGAACTTAAAAATCTGAGGCACAATAGATAGTACTTTAAAATGATTTAAATTTAAAGAACAGAAAGGGTTTCAATACAGGATCTTTAAATATTGGCAAATAATACCTTGGTATATTAATTGGGTCAAGAATAACTTTTGTCAATTACTTATACATCTCTTCTTTTCCTCTAACATCGCAATCATCTCATAGTATGAGCAATCACAATAAGAAATGAATATTTGAAAGAGAGGTTTTTATAAAGGGAGATGGTATTGTTTATTGATGTCAAAAAACAGTTCTTTACTGTTTATATTTCAGATGTAGACACGATACAAAATCTGGAACAATATATCAAGCAGATGGACATTGCTGATTGTTTTAACAATGTTAATTATAATTACCATGGCTGGGTAATAGAATATAACTTTAAATACAGTTTCCCTGTGCAGATGTGCATTACTGGGATTTTCCTCAATTTAGTGATAAAGTACTGTCTGTCCATAGAGGGCACTCTTGGCATACTTAACAGTCAAAAAGCAATGAAAAATGTGCACGGTTCTCTCATATCTGAAAAAAAAATTAGCAATATAAATCACAATAAACAAGTAAGTGTATAAACTCTAACATAAACCATTTGTCTGTTCGGATTATACAAACGTGTTTTTTGTTAACGGCACTACATTCCTTACTCTGGATAATGACTGTAGTGTAGTACAACTACAAGCATATGCAGTTTTCTGTTTTTAAATGGACAAAAATGATATAATTCATTCTCTGCTAATTCCCAGGAAAAAAAAAATCTAGTCACTTTCTATTAGTAAAACTAGTATAAAAAGCCTCAAGACAACAGGCATTTTTTTAAAGCTGTATTTGCACATAAATGCAGTTTCTCAAGAGACCACACAAAGTCTTTCTTTAACAAACATTAGAACAAAGTCATATCTAAAAGGCTAGTGTAAATGCAAATTTAATGCTTGTCTTAAAAATGTGTACAAAAATTAATTACTTATAAAGGAAAACACGAGTTTTGACTATTGTAGGAAGAAATCAAAATTATGTGTGCCATCAATTTTTAATTGGCTGACATGAAGATTGAAAATGTGCATTAGTCACTTTACACTTGTTTAATATTTCAGCAAAACTTGTACTGAGAGAGGCAAATCACAAGCAATGGAATCCATCTGACACATTGTAGAAAAGTTTGAAGACACAGAATTGGAACAAATTTGTTTTAAAGAGTCAGTGCAGTAGTGTGCCATTTACATATTGTGTCAGAAGTTCAATTTACACTTGCATCCAACACACGGACGATGAAATACAGCTTGTTGTGTTTGGGAAAGATGTCCCTTGCTCTTTACTATGGGATACACTGATATTTTGGTAAAAAAAAAATATGGAAGGGAACACAAACCCGTGTATACAGGCATTTACGATAGACAAAATCATTACTTTAGTTACACATTTGTATTATTGGTGATAACTAGGGGCAAAGACCCCCTCTGTCTTATAAGAAGATACTAGTGTTATAAATGACATATGGTTGGGGGCTACAATACAAATTTAGCATTAGGGCCCAGAAGCTTCAAGATACTGGATTTAAAACATATACCTCATTGATATTCAGTCACATTTCTTGACCACTTTATTTTTAGAGATTAACCCCTCCAAAGTGCCATATCTGCTATTATTGTTTACATAAGATCCACCACTTCTATATCTCATTCCTGAAGGTAATGTTTGCAGTCTCTTCCCTGGAGAACCCCATATCCATTAACAGTCTCAATATTTACAGGGCCATGATTTGCACCCTCTTTTTAAAACATAAACAGTCATATTAATGTGATTTTTATCTCAATTTCTATTCAGATAATTGCCCTGTCAGGAATTCAATGTTCAAGGTAGCAATATTGAAACCACTTTAGTTTTATAAGGTGCTAATCTAAAAAAGGAACTAAAACTGAAATTGTTATGGGATACGAGTAATTGAGAGAAAAAAATTTCCTTAAATATATTTTACCTTTGGGTTTACTTGTTTTATTCATAGTCAATATGTATTCTTTTAAATGTAGTTTACAAACTGATTATGATGCCGTTTCTATTTGATGTGTTTTGACCGGTTCTTTCATAATGCTTTTGTACATCCATGTCTTTTATTTGACTGGTACACTTTAGTATTTTAATATTTATTTGTATTTCATTTTTTCCAAGGAACAAACATAGCTGTACTGTTTCTAGACTGTAAGTTTTCTGCTCTTAACACGAATTCTCCATAAAATTGCACTCGTTCACAGTGGGTGGGCTGCTACGCCATATATTTCCTGAAGCAATAAACATGCTGTAAGCGACACATTAGCTGATGGTAGTGGGATTCTTCTATTTATAAACTAATAATGTAGCTTCAGACATGGGTAAAAACAACAATAGCTTGCACTTGTAGAGGTCTATCAACAATTTCCTACAGGAAATGCCAAAGATTTCGTCCCATAAATAGCAGCAGGCAGTAATCATTATCAAGTCAGTTACGCTGTTCATGAAATAACCAAGAAGTTGTGTGTCTTCTGCTTAGGTCTGCAGGCTTATAAATGGTGTGTTCAGTATTTCTGTAATAGTTCCATCCATCTTATTGCTTTTTTACTCTTTCTTTTTTCTCTTTAACTTCACATAGCATAATTGTCTTGCTTTTAAATCTATAGCGCCACAAAAAGATCATAACCTGGGAAGTTCTGACCTTCACAGATACCTTTGCATATGGATATTGTTTTAAAATTTTTCTCTGTCTTATGCCAATCTGTGTTTCTGTGTTATTTTCTCATAATTAGAAGAATGGTAAGTATACCCCTATAGATACATTTCTACATTTGCACTTTATTTTGCAGACAGTGCCAACAAATATAGCAGCATATACTTTACTGTTGATTTTTTTTGCCAACTGCTATGTTAGTAGAGGTAGTAAATCCACGATGGCAGCCTTTGTGTAAGCGTCTATAGCAGAGGTAGTCAACCTTGGGGAGATAGAGATCTACTATAATAACACACCAGCAATACGAATACAAATGTCTTAAATGTTGCATAAAAGAAGCAACGTGATTTACTGTAGGCCACACTTTCTATTAAAACGGGTATGCATCAGCTTAAATTATTTAACCCCTTAGCCCCCCATGATGTTTTAGTACATTATGGGAGCGCTAAGGGAGTACCATGGCTGCACAGCCTTTCTCCCCTCAAATGCCACATCCACTACGAGATCACAGGGGGCTAAGTGCTTGCTATGACAATCAGAAGCCTAATAAAGACTTTCATGGCTGCCATCTTACGGCTCCTAAGACTTCCTGTCTTAGGCAGGAAGGCATAGGAGCGCCATCTTTGTACACCTTCTGCATTATATGCAGAAGGATGTATAAGACATCGTGCCCCCAAGTGGTCAAGCACCCAGGGGCACTAAATGTAAAAAAAAAAAAACATTTTAAAAATATAAAAAATAATAAAATATTAAAAAACTCCCTTTGCCATTTTACAAATAGAAAAATTAAAAATTAAAACTTACACATAACTGGTATTGCCACGTCCATAAAACTCCAATCTATTAAAATATAACATTATTAATCCCATACAGTAAAAATCATACAAAAAAATACAAATGCCATAATTGCAATTTTTTTTTTCATTTCATGTCTCAAAAACTTGGAATAAAAGGTGTTCAAAAAGTCCCATTTATTCTAGTGTGGTAGCAATAAAAACTGCACTACAGCCAACAAAAATTTAGTCACACTCAGGTACATTGGGGGAAAAACAAAAAACTTAAGGTTCGCAGAAAATGGTGCTGCAGCGCAAATTTAAAAAAAAGAATATTTTTTATTATTTTTAAAGCACTAAAACATAATGAAAATCCTACATATTTGGTATCAATGGAATCATACCAACCTGCAGGTTACAAATAATACATCATCTATACCAAAGAAGGAATATCATAAGAACAAAACCCCCACAAAAATTATGCAAATAAGTTTTTTCCATTTTCTACCCCACTACTACCAGTACATTATATGGCATGGTCATTGGAACAATTACAAATTACATTTTGTCCCACAAAAAATAAGCCATCATATGTCTCTGTACAGTTGAAACCAGAAGTTTACATTACATAAAAAGACACATATGCCTGTTTTTCTCACTATCTGACATAAAATAAGAATAAATCTTACCCATTTACCCATTTTAGGTCAGGATAATGAGAGAGATTTTTTAAAGGCATTTATATTACTTTCTGCAAAGTCAAAAGTTTACATACATTTCATTAGTATTTGGTAGCATTGCCCTTAAACTGCTTGAATTGGGTCAAACATTTTGGACAGCCTTCCACAAGCTTCTCACAATAGTTGGTAGGAATTTTGGCCCATTCCTCCTGACAGAACTGGTGTAATTGAGCCATGTTTGTAGGTCGCCTTGCTCGCACCTGCCTTTTCAACTTTACCAATAAAATTTCAATAGGATTGAGATAGGGGTTTGTGATGGACACTCCAAAATATTGAACTTTGTAACCAGTTTGGCAGTATGCGTCGGGTCATTGTCCATTTGGATGACCCATGACATCATCATATGGGCTGTTCTAAATTGTTTAAAGGCATAGTAATCTTTGTATATGTAAACTTTTGACTTTGCAGGAAGTAATAAAAATACCTTAAAAACTTTTCTAAAACGGGTAAGGTTTATTCTGATTTCATGCCAGATAGTGAGAAAAACATGCATATTTTTCTTTTTATATAGTGTTTGCAAAGTCAAAAGTTTACATACACTAGAATTACTATGCCTTTAAACAATTTGGGACAGCCCATATGATGATGATGTCATGTCTTTGGAAGCTTCTAGGTTTATTGCAACATCTGAGTTAGAGACACACCTGTTGATGTATTTTGTGTGCACACAAGAAACACACTGCTTCTGTGTGTAACATCATGAGAAAGTCTAAAGAAATCAACCACAATATCAGGAAGAGTGGACTTGTGGACTTGCACAAGTCTGGATTATCCTTGGGTGCAATTTCCAGATACCTTAAAGTGCCTCATTCATCTGTACTAACAATTATACGCAAGTACAAACAAGATGGGAATGTTCAGCCACCATACCGCTTAGAAAGGAGATGGGTTCTGTGTCTCAGAGATGAACGAGCTTTGGTCCTACATGTGGATATTAACCCAAGAACAAAAGCAAAAGACCTTGTCAAGATGTTAGCGGAAACTGGTAAGATTTTGTCAGTATCCACAGTGAAACAAGTACTGTATCAACATGTGCTGAAAGGCCACTCTGACAGGAAGAAGCAATTACTCCAAAAGAAACATTAAAGCCAGATTAATGTTTGCAAATCCACACAGGAACAAAGACCTACATTTTTGGAGACATGTCATGTGGTCTGACGAAACTAAAATTGAACTGTTTGTCCATAATGGCAATCGTTAATTTTTGATGTAAAAGGGAGAAGCTTGGAGGCCAAGGAACACCATCCAAACTGTGAAACACGGGGGTGGCAGCATCATGTTGTGTGGTTGTTTTGCTGTAGAAGGGACTGGTGCACTTCACAAAATAGATGAAATCATGAGGAAAGAAGATTATGTGGCAATACTGAAGCAACATCTCAAGACAGGAAGTTACAGCTTAGGCGGAAATCGATATTCCAAATGGACAATGACCCGAAGCATACTGCCAAACTGGTTACAAAGGGACTTAAGTATAACCAAGTCAATGTTTTGGAGTGGCGATCACAAAGCCCTGATCTCAATCCTATTGAAAATATATGGGCAAAGCTGAAAAGGCAGGTGTGAGCAAGGCGATCTACAAACATGGCTCAGTTACAACAGTTCTGTCAGGAGGAATGGGCCAAAATTCCTACCAAGTATTGTGAGAAGCTTGTGGAAGGATATCCAAAATGTTTGACCCACGTCTTACAGTTTAAGGGCAATGCTACCAAATACTAATGAATGTATGTAAACTTTTGCCTTTGCAGAAAGTAATAAAAAAGCCTTAAAAATTCTCTCTCTCATTATTCTGGCATTTGGCAAATATAAATTATTTTAATAATCCTAATTGACCTTAAACGGGTAAGCTTTATTTTCATTTCATGTCAGATACTGAGAAAAACATAAATATGTGTCTTTTTATATAGTGTATGTAAACTTCTGGTTGCAACCAGGGCTGTGGAGTCGAAGTTGGAGTCGTGGAGTCGGAGTCGGTGCCTATTTTGCAGGAGTCGGAGTCGGAGTCGTCATAAAAGGGACTGACTCCCAAAATATATAATAAGTTGGTCCAGTTAGTTCGATGCAGTGCAAAGAGCAAGAGGAATTGGGTCCGGATTGTGCTACTGCTCCCATATCTTCAGCCTCATCACATGAGGAGTGTAATTGATGACATGGAGCAGGCAAAGCGCTGCCCCCAGGGGAGAAGATCCCGACCCAAGGGCAAACAGATTTCAGTAACATTTTTCACCTGCTTTCAAAGAAGTAGCAGAGATCAACCATCCATCAAAAATGACTGTGGCTGAGGCACATTGACATTGTGATGTTGCCCCTGTGGTCACCGCTTTGCCCCCAAGTTAGTGTAGAGAGGCCGTTCTCTAGCCTGGAAATAATGAGATCAGATGTGAGGTCATCTATGCAGGATCTGATAGAGGCAATACTATTTCTCAGAACAAATTCAGAGACTCCACAAATGTTCCTGCAGTGTTTTGCATATTTATATTTTTTTGTGTTCTAAAGTCATCCAATAAATATATTTTACACTGACAAGCAAAATGGTAACAATGTTTTAAACTTTTGAGACTTTCAGGTTCCATATCTCACCATCCACTACAGCTTTGTACATGAGGCTCCTGTAATTTTATATACAGTCATCTTACCTATCTACATAAATTTGACTTGCAAGTATTTAGCATCTGCTTAGTTCTCAGATTCTTTCCTGTAACTGCATTGTTACTGTTCTGCTCCTAAAAATCAAAATGCTAATTTGCATTATTTTATTAGTATTTGGTAAATCCACCTTTGGTTTTCAATACTGCCTGAATCCTTCTGGACTCTGAATCAGATTCAAGCATGTCTTAACCAAAATCTGATCCCAGGTCTCTTCTACACATTCCCAATGTTGGTGCAGACTGGACTTGGATACCAATACAGCTTTTTTCTTCAACTCTACCCACAAGTGTTCAAAACATTGTTACTCTTTTGCTTGTCAGTGTCTGTTCTACCTAAATAGCTTGATTATTGTATCATAAGGTGACAAACAGCCTAATGTTACCATTTTACTACAGTAAAGTTATCACTTAAACATGCGCCATGTATGAGGGAGTCAGGAGTCGGATTCAGGAGTCGGAGTCGGGAGTCGGAGGTTTGGGAAATTGAGGAGTGGAGTCGGGGCTTTGGCTTGCCGACTCCACAGTTTTTATAACTTTTACCTATCCATGTGATTCAGAGATTTTTTTCTCATTACATATTGTGCTTTAAGACAGTAAGAAATTTGGGTCCATAAAATCCTCATTTATTTGTAAAAAATATCAAAATATCACGTCAAAAATTTCTGTGTGTAAGACATAGTTATTCCACTCAAAACAGTTTATAACTAGCATCTACCATATGTTTACTGTAGGTTGACATCACTATTTAAACGTCTTTTTTTTACATTGGTGGGCTTAGCAATTTTTCACATTTTCAATCAAATTTTCAACAAATTTTTTTAGGGATCAGTCCAGTTCTGATGTTGCTTTCAGGCACCTGTATGTTAGATACCCCCATAAATGACTACATCTAAGAAACTACAACCCTTAAAGCAGGGGTTCCCAAACTCCAGTCCTCACGCCCCGCCAACAGGTCATGTTTTCAGGATATCCCACAGAATGCACTGACAATAATTAAGTCACCTGTGCAGCATAATTAAATCACTTGTGCACTGCTAAGGAAAGCCAGAAAACATGACCTGTTGGTGGGGCATGAGGACTGGAGTTTGGGAACCCCTGCCTTAACTCCTTAACGGGCCGCCCACCGTCTTTAGACGGCGGGCATTCAGGTCGTTCATCCCGCAGCGACCCTCTTTAAAACTCCGCAAACCCGGGTTTCCCCCTTGGAATTTGCGGGGTCGGTGGTACCAGCCCATCCCAGAGGGGATTCTCTAGGCTACTTTGGGGACTCGGAAACCTCCGCAACCCGTGCTTTAACCCTTTGATTGCGGGGTGCGTTACCGCAGCGCAATCAAAGGGATCCCCTGCTCTGTCGGTGATCGGACACCCGTACCGACAGAGCTCAGGACCGGCTGCACAGATAGCTCTGGGACCTAGCGTGGCCCAGAGCGTCTGTGTAAGAACCAGTGATTAGGACGCACTGTGTTTGTCCTAATCACTGCCTGTGTCAGACTGACACAGATTAGCATGTATTAGCATATATGAATATACTAATATATTAGTAAGTGTAAAAAAAAATTTAAAAAAATGTAAAACAGTTCTCCCTTCATGGGAGTCAAAAAAAAAGTACAAAAAACCCCATAAAAAGTGTTAAAAAAAGAATAAAAAATAATAATAAAATAAAAATAAATATTGAATTAAAAATAATTGTGCAGAAATTACGCACACAAAAAAACCTACACATATTTGGTATCCACCCCGACCGTAATAACCTGTAGAATTAATCTAACAAGTTATTACGGTGTGAAATGTGAATGGTGTAAAAAAAATTAAAAAAACAAAAACATTTTTTAAAAAAAAAAAAAAAAAATACTGCAATTATCTATAAGTGAAATTAAACTATTCCCCCATAAAGTACAACTCATCTCGAATAAACGAGGCCTCATCCAACTGCGTCATTGAAAAAATAAAAAAGTTACAACTGTTGAAACGCATGGAGGCAAAAACGAAAAAAATGTTCTGGTCATTAACTACTTTTCAGACGTTCGGCTTAAGGGGTTAAAGTATTTAAAACAGCATTTAGGAAGTTTTTAATCCATTAGGTATTTCACTGAAATTAAAGCAAAGTTGAGGTGAAATTTTAAAATGTCCCTTTTTTTGCAGATTTTTAATTGTTATCCATTATTCACTGGAACACGATAGATGTAACCAGCTAAATGAAACTCAACAGCGATTCCCCAGATTCTGACATTTTTAGAGACATCCCATATGTGGCCCTAGTGCGCTATTTGGCTCAACCACAATCCTCAGAGTAGGAGGAGCACCTACCAGACTTTGTGGCCCCATTTCCAATACAATTTTATTGAGGTGCAATTCCAGGTTTGCGAGCACCTTAAGGTACTAAAACATAATAAACACTTCTAAAAAGACTCCATATCGGAAACTACAGTCCTTAAGGAATATATTTAGGGGTGCAGTAAGTATATTTACCCGACAGATGTTTCACAGATTTTGTTAGCGTTAGGTGGTGAAAATGAAAAAATTATTTTCTTTTTAAAAAAAATCTGCAATTTTAGCTGAAAATATTCATTTTTACAAGGAATCCTGGAGAAAAAGCATCCCAAGTTTTGTTGCGCAATTTCTTCCAAGTTCGGCAATACCCTATATTTGGATGTAAACTGCTGATTGGGTGCAGGGAGTGCTGATATTTGGCAGGGAGTACAAGGAGGGAGCGCTATTTGGCTTTTGCAACACAGATTATGTTGGGTGCTAGGTCGCATTTGCAAAGCCCCCAAAGTACCAGAACAGGTGAAATCTTCCAGAAGTTGCCCCATTTTAGATTCAACACCCCTCATGGGCCTCATCTAGGGGTTTATTGTGCATATTGTGTGCACGGGTGTTCCATAGTTTTTATTAGCATTGGGCCCTGAAAATGGGGGGGGTGATGGAGTTCCGCCATTGTTTTTTGGCCTTCAATTTTACATAATTTGCGGTGCAGCATAAGTGACATAACTTTAGCATTTTTATGTCTTCATAAACTGCAAGCCATAAGTTTTTTTTTTTTTTTTTGTATATGGAGCGGAGTATGGGCTTGTTTTTTGCAGGATGAGATGACATTTTTATTGGTACCATTATGGGGGGCATATGATGCTTCGATCAATTTTTATTAAGGGTTTTGTGAGGCGGTTTGAACAAAATACAGCAATTCTGATAGTGTTTTTTATTTTAATTTTTTACAGTGGTCAACGTGCGATATAAATGACATGCTAGCTTTACTCAGCAGGTCAATGCGATTACAGCGATACACAATTTGTATAGTTTTACTGATTTTACATAAAAAACACTTTTATTCAAAAAGGAAAACACGTTTTTGCATCGTCATAGTCTGAGAGTCATAATTGTTTTTATTTTGCTTTATACGAAGTTGTGTAGGGGCTTGTTTTTGCAGGATGAGTTGATGTTTTTATTGGTATCATTTTTGGGGGGACAAGGCTTTTTGATCAGTTTTAAATCCCTTTTTTGGAAGGCAGGATAAAGAAAATACTTCAATCCTAGTAGTGTTTTTTATTTTTAACCGGGCTCACAATGCAGTATACGTGACAAGTCAGTTTTACTTCCTGGGTTGACGCTATTATGGCAATACCATATTTATATAATTTTCAATTGTTTTTTATGTTGAAGCACTTTAAAAAACGCATTTTTATTGTGTAGAACAATATTTATGCATCGTTAACTTCTGATAACCATAACTTTTTTTTTATTTCCATACACAGACTGTGTAAGGGCTTTTTTTGCAGAATAAACTGAAGCTTTAATTGGTTTCACCTTGGTGTTTATATGAGTCTTTGATCGCTTTTTATTCCATTTTATGTGCTGTGGAATGAACAAAAATTCTGTGAATGTTATGGTTTTTGTTCACTGCGTTCACCAGGTGGGTTAGTTAACATGACAGACTTGTAGGTTAGGTTGTTACGGATGCAGCGATATGGGGATGATTGGTATTTGTAAAAGGTGAAAATTGTGATGTACACGTTTTTATTTTATTTTTCGTGTTTGTGTTTTACTTTTTTAACTTGTTTTTACTTTTTCACTTTTATTCACTTACATAGTTACATATTTAAAATGGTTAAAAAAAGACATCAAGTTCAACCAAGGGTGGGGAAAATGTGGGTGAAGAGAGGGAGACAAGGATTTCAAGCCAAGCCTCCTAACTGGTGAATGCCCTGGAACCCACAAGGCAAAAACCAATCTGCTCCAGGGAAGACCCCATCTCTCACCCCAGAGTTGCCACCAGACAGGATCCAGAATTTTACATGACTACGTACATATTAATATTCTTTTGTTTCAGGTAGTTATGTAAGCCTTTCTTGAAACTCGCAACTGTTCCTGCTGTGACCAGCTCCTCAGGCAAGCTGTTCCACAGATTTACAGTTCTTACAGTGAAGAACGCTTTTCTCCTCTGGAGATATAGTCCTTTTTTTCTCCAGCCAAAGGGAATGTCCCGTTGTCTTTTGAGGGGGTTTACATGAAATAATAATACTGTGGGGAGCCCTGTGCCTGGCTATATACTGTGGGGAGCCCTGTGCCTGGCTATATACTGTGGGAAGCCCTGTGCCTGGCTAGATACTGTGGGCAGCCCTGTGCCTGGCTATATACTGTGGGGAAGCCTGTGCATGGCTATAGACTGGGGAGCCCTGTGCCTAGCTATATACGGTGGGGAGCCCTGTACCTAGCTATACACGGTGGGGAGCCCTGTGCCTGGCTATACACTGGGGGGAGCCCTGTGCCTGTCTATATATTGGGGAACCTGTGCCTGGCTATATATTGGGATCCCTTGCTACTGTTACGGGGGACCCCTGTCTTAGCTATGTAGGGGCCGGGGTTTTTGGGCTATATACTGGGGAGCCCTGTCCCAGCATATAGGGGGAAACCTGCTGTCATACATGGGGGGGCCCGCCTTGGCTTTTTAAACTGGGAAACATGGTCTGGATATACGTGGGGAGCCTGTCTTGGCTATTCGGGGGAACCTGTGTACAAACTAGGATCATGTCCTGGCTAATAGGGGGGGACCCTGTGCCTGTTTTTAAATACGGGGAGCCGTCCTAGCATATACGGGGGCAATGGCCGTCTATTTACGGGGGAGCCCTTTGCCCCTAATACGGGGGGGACCTTTGGGCCTACTACACACTGGGGAGCCCGTGTCTAGCTATATGGGGGACCCATGTGCCGGGCATAACTGGGCCCATGTGCCGGCTTATATGGGGGGAACCCCTGTGCCTGACTTATCGGGGGGGGACCCTTGTGCCTACATATAGTGGGGGCCATAGCCGGCTATATACTGTGGGAGCCATGTCCCTTTGGCATATACGGGGAGCACGCTGGCTATATACGTGGGGAGCCCTGTCCTGGCTTTAACGGGGGGAGCCCGTGCCTGGCTAACCGGGGAGCCCTGTCCCTGGCATAAGGGGGACCCTTTTCCGGAAAAATACGGGGAGCCCGTGCTGGCTAAACGTGGGACCCTTTCCTGGCTATAAAAGGGGACCTATGCCAGCTATATACGGGGGGGCCAATGTCTACAAAAACCGGGGACCTTGTCCCGGGCAAAATTTACTAGGGGCCTATGCCAGCAAAAATATGGGGGGCCTATTCAGCAAAAAACCCCGGGGAGCCTTTGTGCCTGTTTATATTGGGACCCCCGTGTTTGTCTAATGGGGGGATCCCTTTTCCGGGCTTATAGGGGGAAACCGCCCTTCTAAACTGGGGTTTCCCTTTCCTAGCTATATATGTGGGACATTCCTTTCTATATACTGGGGAGCCTTTTCCCTTTTATATACGGGGGAACCTGTGCTAGCATATACTGTGGGACCTTCCCTTTCCCAAAATTAGGGGGGGGACCTAGTCTTCCTAATATTGGGTACTATGCCTAGAAAACTGGGTGGACCTATGCCTTCCTATTAACTGGGGGGCCCTTTCCCTAGCTAATCTTGGGGGACCTATGCCTTCTTATACACTGGCCTTTATATCTACTTGCACTTTGAGGGACCTACTAACTTCCCTCCTTCCTACGGGGGGTCAAAAAGCTAGAAGAAAGATGGGTCACTCCTCTCACTACAGCGGCCTTGGCTTTTTTTTCATGGGAAAGCAATCTGGGGGGATGGAGCATAAACCTTTTTTCCCAAAAACCCACATTTTTAGGGGGTAATAACCCCCACCCCCCAGGCAGGTATAAGGTGCTGAAAGGGGGTTTCAAAACGTAAGTGGATAAATTTGCAGAGACTTTGGGGTTTTACGGGAAAGTCTCAGGTGTTGGGCCGGATGGGAAAAAAAGGGAAAAGAACTACTCCCATCAGAGGAAACGTCTCCCGTGAGTCACTTATTTAACTGCACTGTGACCACAAAAAGTCGTAAGCCAAATACAACAAGCAACAAATTACTGGCACTTATGGGAAATAAACACTTCAGATTGGTACACTATGCCAAATGTGGGGTCACATTTTGTAGGGTTTGCAGTAATTTATTGACTTAGTATTTAGGGTTTTCTTTAGAACAATCACATGTATGGGATATTTGCCCATGTAAGGGGGTGATATTTAGAACCCGTATGACTATTATTTAGGGGATTTAAAAGTGTCATACGTATGTGAAATTTTTAAAAAATTAATTTTTCAGCGCTGTTTTTATTCTACACTCACTCCTGAGGTGACAGAAAGGACTATTGGGGACTACGGGGGAAAATAATCTAACAGGAACATACATTTTCTGTAAAAAAATCCCACAGAACATGTGGGGGTAAAAAAGTGTTGTTGAACCCATTTCTATGACAAACCATAACAAGGGGGCTCGGATGTTTTTGGACCCTAAGCTATGTTCCACGGGTTTATTTTCGGGCAAATTGCGGGTGTATTTCCGGTATTACACTGAGATCTTCCCATTTTACGGTAACCCATAGCTCTCATAGAGAACTATGAAAACCCCTTTTCCCCCCCCCCATCTCAATACGATCGAAATGTACGCGCAGGGAATAAAGAAGCAATTATTCACGACGATTAAGCACGGAGAGTAATACATGTAAATGGGGCTGGCCGCCCCCCCATGTGATTTGGTAATATGCGACTCCCAAAACACCCGGCATACGCCGTGTAAACGTACCCTAACAATGCCCTTGATTCCCACAATGCATTGCGGGGCATGGTGACATCACAGACAGCCCAGAAGCGTTTTTTACACTCCTGGGCTGTCAGATGCTGCATCAAGAAAAGACCGAAGGAGCTCCCTCCTACTGTCCTTCCCTATCGTAATAGATCAGACAAAGGGGGTTAATCCCCAGGGCTGGGGGATGTACTGGTCGAAAAATTACATAAAGGGGGTTAATAAAAAAAGGTCACTGTTTTTTTTTGTTTGCCTTAAATTTATGACTTACTCTTCTGGCCTTAGTGATAACTTTGTATGACCAAGCAAATTTTTTAAAAGACTAGATGGACTTTTATTTGAAAGAAAGCTCTAGAATATCCTCAGAGAAAAATGTGAAGCCTTGGGCAAAGTAAGAAGACAGACTGATCAGACTGAGAACAAAATAGAATCAGGGCAAACAGTTGCAGTGTTTAAAGAAAAAAGTCTATCCAGCAAACAGATAGCAGTGGTCAATGACTTTATCTGCTGAAACTGTTCTGGCTTATCTGTGACAGATGGAAATCAGGGAAACTGTGACAGATTCTAGGTCTGCTGTGCACAAGCAAAACATTTTACAGACTCAACTTGACCTCCACTTGAGATACCAATTAGGCATCTTCAATATTTTAGAAAATGCTTTACATTTTTATGCGGTAATCCATAGTTGTATTTGACACCTAGACCTGAGTTACTAATAGTAAGACATTATTAATTCTCAACTATTCAATCTCCATCTGACTGATAGATAACGTGATTAATAGGAGTCAAGTCAGAAAAGATAACATTAATTGTGAATTGATTACTAAGCAAGGCTCAGTAACTAAAGACTAGCACTTGCAAGCAATTATTGATTGTATCTCCATGATGCAGAACATTGTTTACATGCCTGCAATTATGTTTTCATGATACTATGAGAGTGTGCTCTTGGGAGTAGGCTAATATGTCATTATTTTTGTAAAGTAATATGACAGAAAGATATAAACCATATCATCCACTAAAAAGGTGGTTGGAAAAAACAATTAGTACAGTGCTAAAAATGTATTTGGAAGACATAAAAAAATTAGAGAGGCACTTTAATTGTTTGTCGATGCTATTACGAGGTGGGGCACCAAAGGGGGTCATTATTACCATTCTGGACAGTACAGGTGGGAGGTTTGTATAAATATGGGGAATAGGTAGGGAGGGGCTGGAAAAAGAGGAACTAAGATATGTGTGTGTGGTAAATTCTGCAGAGATGATTTGTGGCTGGAAGAAGTCCCCATGGTGATCTGAGCCGAACAAAAAGCTAAAGCGAACAACTCATCAGAGAAGATGTCCCCTGTAATCATTCATGCCTCTGCACAAGTGTTATATATCACTGTATGGTCACTTTATGGGGATATTGATGTAATAATATTAATCCGAAACAGTATGGTAGTAATATTCAGCTACTGTGGGGTAGTAACATATGGTAATGACTTAGCGGCATGATTTGCATAGTGGTTTTATTGGTATTATTGGTCTTGGTATACAGGTTTGGTCAGTAATTGAATGGTGATAATATTTTTTCCTTGTATGACTATTATTTAACAATATCTAACATATAAAATTGTTGCATGTATATATAAAATATATTACCTTACATAAATGCATCTTTATAAACTAGTCTTCTTGAGAAAGCTGGTCATGATTAGGTGTGTTTTTTGGTGTGGTTAGAGGTATGGTCTGAAAGTGGTGTCATGTTTGGATGCAGTTAGAAGCCTGGCCTGATGTAATGCCATGTGTTCAGACAAGGCACAGCAGATTTCTATAAGACAGCCCTGCTAATAAACTCTGCTAACTCACATAAGGGTGCTTTCACACAGCGCAGTTCTGGTGCAGTTTTAACTACGCTCCAATTATGTGCCTTTATTACCAGCAAGCTTTCAGTTGTCTAAATTGTTCAGAAAGGTGTTTCAAGTAAGTAATCAATGACTGTGTTTGAAGTCTTGTGGATTACAAACACACTAATTGATTACTCACTTTCCAGACTGTTTAGATAAGTGAAAAAAGCTTGCTGGTGATAAAGGCAGATAATTGGAGCGCAGTTAAAACTGCCCTGTGTGAAAGCCCCCTAAGATCTGGGTACTGTGAATAATTTAGCTTATCAAAATTCATCAAATCAGAAGCAAAATTCACACTGTGTTTCCGTCAGCCAGACCGTTTAGCCAGGAATTATACTTTTGAATACATTTGCCTTTTCATATCATTGTCTATTAAAGTCTATGGGCACCTTGTTTTTTGTTGGGTGATTTATAGAGATGGGCGAATTGATTCTAAAGAAGTGGAATTCGTTTAGAATTTCAGGAAAACATCGGTTCTGAACGAAGTCGAAGTTTGGGGGACGTCGGGTGAACGAAGTGTGCTTTTGATTGATAAAATGGCTGCGAGCACATGGCGCTACATGGGGCAAAGCACTCTGGGAGGAAGAAGGGCATAGCCTGCATGACATTGCAGAGATGAAGCCAATCAGAGACCGGCGGGATTCTGTGACGTCACCGCACTATATAAGTCCGGGCGCGACGCTGGGAGCTCATATCGCTCTCACTGTACTGATCAGGGAAGGTGCTGCCGCTGCTGATTGTTACTGAAGAAGTGATTTTATACAAGCGATTTTGTGGGGTGTCTCAGCTTGTCTCAGAGACTGCTTCTTTTAACGTTCTATTTCTGATTTTTTTGGGTATTGGATCTGAAATCCAGTGGGCGTCCACTGCAGCTGCATAGACATTTAAATCCTATCTGCTCACAGCATATTGAATATCCAAGGGGGATCTAAGCCAGTTCCTGTTGTAGTCTTTTAAAGAGACAGCGTTTTTACACTACACATACCACTTTGTTTTTGGCTGCTCAATTCTTTGGCGCAATTTACATCCAGGGGTTAATTAAGCGTTGTTATTCAGCTGTGGTGATTCCAAGAAAACGTCATTTTCAACGCCAAAATATATACATTTTCCTGTAGCATAATTCACAAGCGAAGGTTAATTACAATTTTATCTCTTATTGTGTGGCGTAAAAAATACGCCATTGTAACACGCTACAAAGCTACTAGTTTGTGGTGGCTCAATTGTTTGGCGCATTTTACATCCAGGGTTAATTAAGCGTTGTTTTTCAGCTGTGGTGATCCCAAGAAACCGCCATTTTCAACGCCAAAATATATACATTTTTCCTGTAGCATAATTTAAAAACGAAGGTTAATACAATTTTACTCTTTGTTGTGTGGCGTAGAAAACACGCAATTGTAACACGCTACAAAACTAGTAGTTTGTGGTTGCCCCAAATTTTTTTTGCGCAATTTACATCAGGGGGTTAAAATTTAAACGTTTTTTTCAGCTGTGGTGTCCCCAAAAAACCCCATTTTAAACCCAAAAAAAAAATATACATTTTTTTCCCGTAGCATAATTTACAAGCGAAGGGTTTAAATTTCAATTTTATCTCTTTTTGGGACTAAAAAAAAACCCCCCCAAGGGTACTAGTTGTGGGGGCTCAAAATTTTTGGCGCAATTTACATCCAGGGGGTTTTTTTAAGCGTTTTTTTCAGCTGGGTGATCCCAAGAAAACCGTCATTTTCCCAAAGCCAAAATATATACATTTTTTCCTGTACATAATTTAAAAAACGAAGGTTAATTACAATTTTATCTCTTGTTTGGGGGCGTAAAAACCCCCAATTTTAACAAAGCCCACAAAGCTATATTTGTGGGTTTCCCAATTCTTTTGCGCAATTTACATCCAAAGGGGAAATTTAAACGTTGTTTTTCAGCTGGGATCCCAAGAAACCGCCTTTTTTTAACGCCAAAAATATTAAAAATTTTTCCTGTAACCCTAATTCCCAAACGAAAATTTTTTACAATTTTATCTTTTTGTTGTTAAACTAAAAAACATGCGACAAAGGGACTACTTTGGGTGGCCTTTAATTGTTTTGGGGACAATTTTCATCCAGGGTTTAAATTTAAACTTGTTTTTTAGCTGGGTACTCCAAGAAAAACCCTCATTTTCACCCCAAAATTTTATACAAATTTTTTCCCGTATCATAATTCACAACGAAAATTTTAATTTCAAATTTTTTTTTCTTGTTGCGTACGTAAAAAACAAGCCCTTGTAAACACGCCCACAAACCCACTATTTTTTGGTTTTCAATTCCCTTTTGGGGCAAATTTCAAACCAGGGGTTTAATTTAAACGTTTTTTTTCAGCGTGG
>JAODAL010051950.1:0-26326 GCA_025379985.1 Phyllomedusa bahiana
TCCCCCCTCCCCTCCCCTCCTCCCCCGCTCCTCGGCACATTTTCAACTAGCCCTGATTTGCGGATGATGCACCCGGGAGCTCTGCGCCCCCTTACTACCCCCGGCCCCCGAACCACTCCCTAATGAAGACCGATGAAATTGGAAATTTTGGGGCCTTGGGGAAATTTGCGGAGGAAAGGCTCCTTTTTCCGCATCGTGTCCTCTCCCTCTCCGTCGTGGGGGATCTGTTGTTTCAGAGTGTGAAACGATCGTTCCAGAACAAAGTCACCCTATGTCATGCTGCAAGGGCATTGTCCGCACTGACCATTTTGGTGGCTTCTTAAAAGGGCAAGGTGGTGCAAAGCTTTTCCCCTGCCTCCACTTCGGTGGCTCAACCCCCCGAGGTCCGCCCCGCTGTTGAAAGGGCCCATGTGTCATTCAAAACTGCGTAAGGGCTTTTCGCTGCGCCCAATCGGGAGCATGGGGAGGGGGGAAAATTTCCAGGGTTGCCACTAAACAATGAGAGGGTTTTGACGGGGAGGCCGGCTGACGCTGCAACGAAAGCCAGGCGGGCGAAGCAGGGTGCGAACGGGGAAGTGCGAACTTAGACTTAGCCTTCCCCCACAGAAAGTCCAGACCTGGGTAGCTCTTTAGTATTTCGGACACAAGGTTTGACATTTTCCAGGCAAGGGATGTGCTCCACCTAGATCTTATGGGCGGCCAGCAGTTTCCCCCCGTTATCCACACCACCTTCCCTGGCAAAGGTTCTTTTCACCCACCGCGCCCCTTGGCCCCTCGTTGGAGGAGAGCCATCCACAGCTCCTACCTGTGTGGGCGGTCTCCAAACAGATTAATTTCAAACGGCCGGGTTTCTCTGGGCCCGTGATGCTACCAGAGGCCCTTGGGGAAAAAAACCCGCCCCTCCGGGGTTTTTAAAGAGCGGGGCCGAGCCCGAGAGCCCCGTCACCCCCAGAGAATTCCCCCCAGCTCACCCCGTGAGCGTCACAGAGATATAGCGGGCCCTTTACCCTGCTTTTCTAGTCCATGTGTCGGTGGTCAGATGGACTTTTCCGGCCACGATGCAGACAAACCGCCTTAAAAATTTTTTTTTGATGACACGTGGCTGGCCAGGGCGGGGGGGCTTTTTTTGCAAAAAATGCCTGCCGGCCGGTATTGGGGGGAGGCGAGGGCCTGACGTGGCGGAACCCCTCTGTTTCCACCAACGGGAAAGGGAACAGGAAAAAGGGGGACTGGAAAAGGGTGATCACCCAAAAGCGTCGGTCTTCTTCGAGGAAAAACTAGCCGCACCTGTTGGTACGGGCCGTGGGGATGTGCACTCTTTTTGGGCTTCAAACCATTTTAGTATATGGGAAAGTTTTAAAATGTCTTTAAAAAAGGTATTGCCCTTTTTTAACGTATACGGCTTGCCATCCTATTTCCCCCCGCACTAAATTTAAGGGGCGCTGTTATCTGCTTTTTTCTGAGACGAGGGCCATGAGGGTGAACCCATCTGTGTCCACCGGGCGGAAAAGGGAAAATTTCCCCGGCCAAAAGCCTGGCAATGCCGACATTCAGGCTTTTGGCTTTGGGGAACGGTTTTTGGGTTTAAAGTATTTCTACTTGCTCCAAACCAGGAATACAGAAGGCTGGCTGCTATACTGGCCCGCTGAAACGTCGTGCATGACATCAAACTGTGCTGGAAGGAAAGGGTATGATGGGTCTCTTGTGTGGTGCTTGTGGTCCTCGGGCAAAAAAAGAAGGTGGAGGCTGAAGCGAGGCTGATCCAGATCATGACACTGAGAGACTATGGAACAGCTGAGGAACGCATGTGGTGGCGGAGAGAGGAAGAGGAGGTGAGACAGAGGGTGTGACAGTGGTTGGAGGCCCGCGTCGGTCTGGCCTTTTTTTTGCCAAGTGTTTGCCCTCCATTTCAACTCATGCATTCGCATGCAAATGTGACTAGACATGTTGGTGGTTGGTTAAACACCTAAGGTTCTGCCTCTCACTATGCGTTTACGCAAAGGCGGCATAAGACCTTGCGGTGAATCAGAGGCTTGCTCAAAGAAGGCCCAGGCTTGAAGGTCCTGGACCTTTTTGACGGCGAGAAGCGAGGAGGCGGGGTTTTCCGCAGACCGTCGGCTGGCGGGAATCATATCAGCGTACTTCTGCGACCCCCGGCCTCTCCCTTTTTTGAGGCGGGACTCAGTACTGACCCTAACCCCAATCGTCTTCCTCCTCTTCCCAGTGATGAAGCGCACGCAAGCAAATTCTGCTGAAAGACCACCGTTGGATCCGCATGGTCATCATCATCATCATCAACAACAGGAGACTTCGTCGTCCTGATCATTCTGCAACCCAGGAGTCAGCGGGCTACAAGCAAGAGGGACCGCAAGGGCGTTGCCGACCGCCCTGGAAATTTTGCCGTTGACCGTCTTTTCCTTCTCCTCCTCTGATAGCAACAGTAACGTGGGCGTCCAGAGCAGAGAAAATCAATCCTCTTTGGCCTCTTGAACTTTAACATGGCTTCTGACCCCAACCGCAATTTGTCATCAAAGAGGTCATCAAAAATGGATTATCCCAGTGGTGGGTACAACAAGTTTCACATGGGCTGCTTCATGTTGGTACACGGAATGCTGATGAAGCTGATGACGACATTTGTGGCCATGACTGGGAGGACGAGAGTAAGACTGCTGGATCAGGTTGCATTAAACCACTGAAGAACAGTTGGTGACGCTGTCCGTTACTGAGATTCACAGTGGCCCTGACCCAGTGATGACAGGCCTGAACGGTCCTGGCAACTGACGATCCTCTGGCAAGCGTGTTGTCGCCAGCACTGGACGGAGCCCTTCTCTCGTACCTCTACTCCATGTCCTATCACCCCCACTTTGCTTGCTTTCCACCTGAATTTCGCGCTCCATGTCAGAAAGATAAAAATTTGAGAAGGTAAGGAAGAATTTTGGTAGTCTCTTATAAAAGACGGCAAATCACAGCAATTCTCAAATCACTCTAATCAAACAAAATTTGGCTGGATTAAATTTAAACTGCAAGGTGCTCTATCAACAAAGCGGCCTGCGCCAAAGTGAAAAAAACAGTATCCTGAAAATGTGTACGGGATAATAAAAAGGTATTTTTTGGCACCTATCAATTCACCTTTGGTGACTGACAAAATTGCTGGATTCAAATTTAACTGCAAAAGTAGATTAACAACAAAGCTTTACTGACCAAAAATGAAAAAAAAAACACCTGTCTGGAAATGTATACAGTATTATTAAAAGTTATTTTATGGCACCTATCAATTCACATGTGGTGACTACTAAATTGGTCTGTTAGTTTCAATTTAACTGCAAAGTAAGCTTTTATGAACAAAGCTTGACTGACCAGAATTGGAAAAAAAAAAACAACCTGTCTGAAATGTATAAAACGGGTATAAAAAAGGTATTTTTTTGGCACCTATCAATTCACCTGTGGTGAATCATTATGGGTAAATATACCTGGGGGGTAAAAATAACAATGTAATACTAATAGGGGTCTGCTATAGTACCACCAAGTATAACAGCACCCCTAGAAGATGTACCCCCTCAGGCAAACATAGATGAGGCGGCTAATCCAAAATGAGGTTATATTAGGGCGACTTTACTAACCAGACATCAATTGGGAATCTGAAACCTGTAGCCTCACAAAAGGAAACAGGTTTTTTGTCAATAACAAATGATAATTACCTTGGCCAAATGTGCAAGAACCGACTAGAGGAAAGCCCTCTAGATTTTAATATTGACTAATAGACCTGACAGAGTAACAAAGGTTCAGGTTGAGGGAAATCGAGACCATAATAAAATACATTTTTCCCGTTTACTCCTTCAATAGAGTGTTTTGTCAAGGAGCCACAAAACACTGAATATTAGGATGCTAATTTTATCTTCAGCTTAGGGAGGCCCTAATACCGATGAATGGGGACAAATGTGTTTAAATATGGGCAGAACGGATACTAAATGATATTTTTAAAAACATCCTAGGCTAACCACTGTGAGAGGTACATACCTAAAGGTAATAAAATCATATAGAAACAGAAAAAACCCAATGTGGATCAACAGGGATGTAAAAAGAAGCAATAAAAAAACCAAAAGACAGCGTTTCTCCACCTAAACCAGAGGTAGGGAAGAGACACTAAGAAGCTATAGGGAAAAAAATAAAGTGTGTAAAATAAAGATAAAGGAAGCAAAGCTGGAGAAGGAAGAACGTATCGCCATAGAAAGTAAAGCTAAACCCAAAATAATTTTTAACTATATAAATAAGTAAAACGATTACAAACAGAACATGTTGCCCTTTAGAAAATACTGAGGGAGAGAGAGAAAGAGCGATAGAAAAAGCAAACTATTAAACACTTTTTTCTCCACCTTATTTACCGAGGAGATGAGCTTCCTGTTTGAACAGAGGATGAGGTAAACTCCAACTTAAAAGTTTCATGTCTTAACCCAAGAAGAGTGCAAGCTCTGCCTTAAGAAGATAAAAATAGACAAATCCCAGGTCCAGATGGCATACACCCACGTGTCCTAAAGGGAGTCAGTGATGTCATAGATAGGCCCCTAATTGCTAATATTTATGGACTGTCTAATAATGGGTATGTCCCCAAAGGATTGGCGCATAGCAAATGTGGTGCCAATATTTCAAAAAAGGGATCAAAAAGTGATCCAGTAAACTAGAGGCCCGGTAAAGTTTGACCTCTGTTGTAGGTAAAATGTTTGAAGGTTTTTATCACAGAGATGCTATCCGGGAGATCTCACTGAAAATAAATGTAATACCACCGTTCCAGCATGGGTTGTGAAGGATTGGTCCTTCAGACTAATCTCATCAGGCTTCTGTGAGGAAGTCAGAGCTAGAACTGGATCGGGGTGTAGGCACTGGAATGTCATATATCTAGATTTTTCTAATCTAGCATTTTGATACGGTTGCCACATGAAAGGTTGGTAAAAAATGAGAAATGCATGGACAGGGGGAAAATGTGTGCCAAGTTGGGTAATCAACTTGCTCCACTGATAGAAAACAAAGGTAGTAATTAACGGTACATACTCTGACTGGATTGCTGTACTAGTGGGTTACCACAAGGGTCAGTATTGGTACCCTATCCCTCTTCAAAACATTTTCATCAACGATCTTACACAGGGATTGCACCGTAGAATATCGATCTTTGCAGAACATAAACGCTCTGTAAAGTAATAAACACAATAGAGGATATAATTGTTATTAACAAAGGGATCTGGATAAGTTGAATCCTGGCAGGGAAATGGCAGATGAGTTTTAACACAGATAAATGCAAGGTTATGCACATGGGAGGAAAAATCCATACATGACTACCTGTTAAATGGAAAAAAGGCTGGGTAAAGTGACATGGAGAAAGAATGGAATCCTGGTGGACCAGTAAACTTAATTGTAGCAGACCAGTGTCAGACAGCAGCTGCCAAAGCAAATAGGATCTTGGGGTTCATTTAGAAGGGCATAGAGGCACCATGAGATAACAAAATTCCTCGCCATTGTACACGTCACTGGTTTAGACCAACACAGAATTTTGTGTACAGTTTTTGGGCACCATGCACAGTGAAAGACATTGTAGAGCCTGAACAGGTACAAAGGCGGGCATAACAAAAAAAAATAAAATACAGGGTGACTAAAGGTACCCAGAAAGAATTAGCAAATTAGAGTTATTTAGTTTAGAGAAAAGACAGCCTTCGGGGGGACAAAATAAATATGTTTAAAATACACTTAAAGGTCCAATATAAGATCTCTCCCAAGATTTATTTATAGACCCAGGACTGTAATCAAAAACAAGGTGCATCCTCTACGACTTGAGGAACACGAAAGTTTTCTACATAAACATAGAAAGGAGGGGGATCTTTTACTGTAAGAGCATGAGACTGTGGAACTCCTCTGCCAGAGGAACTTGTCAGGGTGAATTCACTAACAGAGTCAAAAAAGGTGTTTTGGATGCATTGCGGAGCATAATAATATAACAAGTAAAGTGACTAGGATCTGGAGAGGGGTCATTGTCCACGGATTTTTTCCGAAGCCCAGATTGTGAGGTCTGGTGAAGGAATTTTACCCTAAAATGAGGACAATTTGCTTCACCTCGTATGGGGATTTTTTGCCTATCCTCTGGATCACACCTTAGCAACAACAGGCTGAACTGGATTGGACTTCTGTCTTTTTTCGGCCTTACAAACAAATGAAACTATGATCTATTTAAATTGCTGTATTCAAATTTAACTGCAAAGTAGCCTATGAACAAAGCCTTGACTGCCAAAAGTGAAAAAAAAAAACCTGTCTGAAATGTATACGGGATAATAAAAGGTATTTTTTGGCACCTATCAATTCACCTGTGGTGACTTACAAAATTGCTGAATTCAAAATGAACTTGCAAAGTAGATCAATCAAAAAAAGCTGGACTGCCCCAAAAAGTAAAAAAAAAAAACCCTGTTTTAAAAAAGTAAAAGGGGGATAATAAAAGGGTATTTTTTGGCCCCCTATCAATTCACCTGTGGTAAACTAAAAAATGCTGTTTTAAAATTTTTTAAACTGCAAAGTAAATCAAACAAAAAAAGTTTAAACTGCCAAAAGTAAAAAAAAAAAACACCTGCCCCGAAAGGGAAGGGGAAAAAAAAAAGGTTTTTTTTGGCACCTATAAAATTCACCTGGGGTGACACAAAAATGCGTATTAAAATTTTAACTGCAAAAGTAATCAATCAAAAAAAGCTTGACTGAAAAAAAATTTAAAAAAAAACCCCTTCGAAATGAAAAAGCAAAAATTTTAAAAAGGGGTATTTTTGGCCCCTATCAGTACACCGGGTGACTACAAAGTTGTTTGGATTTAAAAAATTTAACTGCAAGGGGGGCTCAATCAACCAACAGCGGGCCCCTTCCCAAAGGGGAAAAAAACACGAAATCTGAAATGTTTTCGGGAAAAATAAAAAAAGGTTTTTTTTTGGCACCTATCAACCTTTTGGGACTAAAAAAATTGCGTTTTAAAAATTTTAAACCCTTCAAAGGGGGCTAAATCAACAAAAGCGGCCCTGGGCAAAATTGAAAAAAAACACGAATCTAAAAATTAAATCCCTGATAATAAAAGGGGAGTTTTCCCACCTAACAAAAAAGCCCGGGCAGTTACAAAGAAAAGACCCTGTATCCAAATATAACCCAAAATGAAAAGGGTCAAAACAAAGTTTTTGGCTGTACAAAAAATCCAGTATCCTTTAAAAAGAGCTTGCCCTTGTTCGCCCGCCCCCCCCTTCCCCCCCCCCCCCGTTTTCCCCTGTGACTTTCCCCCGGGGAAGATCCCCTTTAAAATTCCTGCCTAACAACCTAAAATCTGAAAAACCCTTTTAAACAAAAATTTAATTTCTAAGATAAAACAGCAAAAAAAAAGGCTTTTTGTGAAAAAAATGGGAATAATTTTGCTGAGCTTTTTGCTGACTTTTTTGGACAGAGGAAGAGCGCACGTAAAAACCTATAAACCTGACACACACCAAATAAATGAACAAAAAAGGGCTGTTTTTATTTTAAAACGATTTCCTTTGGGGATTTTTTTTCCAGCCAATCGAAACCCATTACCACCCCAGTCATAAACTCGCACACCCCAATCTCACCCTGCCTAATTCTGAACTTTTTGGGCTGGCCGCCAAAATGACGGGAAGCCCCCAAAAAATTGGCGCAAAAATTAATGGGTTTATTCCCCGTTTTTTTAACCTAAATTATCGGGTGTTTAAAAAAAATCCATCCCCGAAATTTTACCAGTGCCGATTTCAACTTTGTCTATAAAAATTTCCTCAACACTTTTCCCAAACTATCGTGACTGATTTTTTTTTCTTTCAAGGGGGCCCTTTGGGCCACCCCTAAAACTATCACAAAAAGGGTTAGGGATTTTTTGGTTTTTGTTGAAATTTATAAAAAAATTTAAAAAAAATTTCATGCTCCCGTAAAAATTTTAATCCTGAAAAAAAACCCCATTTAAAGTCATAGCTGAAAGGGTTGTTTTTTCCCCATGGAGAACAATGGAGGGTGTACACCATCAAAAATGTGTCATCTGGCCTTGAACATTAATTACAGCTTGTCAAAGATGTCTCATGCTGTTCACAAGTTGAGTTATTGAAAAGGGTGAGAAAAATTTGGGATCCCCTCTTCTTGAAGACGCTTCCCAGGGGGCGTTGATTTTTATAAAATAGAGTTTCCTCAGTGGGCCCCTTCATTTTGAGAGTATCCTCTTGAAAGTCCCTTTCATTTTTAAAAATTTTTGTCCTGGGCCCCAACTCAAAAGGAGCAAGGGATGAAAGAGGACAACTGTTTTAAATACAAATCCAAATTGATTCCCCAAATGAAATTGGGGGGAATTTAAAAACCTTTTTTGAATTTTTCCCCTTAAGCCCATATTAAATTAGCAAGTTGTGCAAAAAATACTGAAACACTGGGGAAAAGAATTTTGTTTACCTTTCGAAGTTAAGAAAAGGGAACTCTTTTAGTTTCAAATTTTAAAAAAAAAAAAAAGACAATTTTTTGGCCGACATGTATGATCTTGGCGCAAAGAGACCAGTTCTAATTAGCTTTAAACCAGTGTAAAGCGCCAGAATGTAAACCCACCTGTTCTACCGGGGGGAAAGAATTTTTGGGGCTTTTTTTGTTTTAGAACGACAACACCCGCAAACTACTTTTCATTTGGCCCCGGTTGTTCCAGCCCGTAAAAGGGACCTAGTTTTGGGGATCCCAAGCATAAAAAGTGTAGAGGGCATACGGTTTGGGGTTTGGGCCCCCATCTCCAGAAAAGCCCCTGCAAACCTTGGGTGTAAAAACAAAGAGCCAAAGGGCGCCCCGATAATCCGGGTTAATTTTAGAGTGCCCCTGATCAAAAAACATCAGAGAAAAGGGCTGCAAACCCGAATTTTGGGCTGAAAGAAACCCGAATTTTGGGGCAGCCCCGGGACATACCTGTCACCCCCCATCATCATCATATGTGAAAAGTTTTGTTAGATCGAATTAAAAGCCAAATATACTAAACTGATTTTTCAACCCTGTGAGAGATAGTGTACCTGTGTGTATGTTGTAATACATGTATCTCCAATGTGTCGTTATGTGTTCAATAACGTCGCAAACGTGTTGTGTTTGCCATGTGGTTATATTTCAATGCGCAGAGAACTGAACATCCTCGACTACAAGCTATAGGTCACCAAAATGTCCCTTTGCTCAGCATCACAAGCCTGTAAGATTTAATACAGTGGAATGATGTATATTATTGTAAGGAGACGCTGACCTCTTCTTGGTTCTTGTTTTGTATAGGAGTAGGTTTATTCTCATACTTTAATTCTTTAATGTTGTGGTGAAATCCAAGGTGTTGAAGAATGTTTGTTTACATATTGGTCTTAATGCTACCTAGTGTAGGGCGCTCGCATAGATTTGTATTGTTTGGGCAGTCTGTGTTTAGTAGTGCTGTCTAGCACTTAGCTTGAAAAGGCATTCTTTGAAGCTTTTTTTAGGTGGATAATAATAAGTGACACATTCCTCTAAAAAAAATGTCTAAAAATGTCATGTGTATAAGATTGGACGTGTGATGCAATCGTGACGTGCGCTACATACACGTAGTACCTGGTGAAAGTTCAGCGATTAGTGTTTAGACTACGCTGATTTTATGGAAGAATTTTCAACGCATACTGTAAGCGCTGACAAAGGATTGACATGACAACAATTATAAGTATTGGAGGCAGAAAATCTGCCTTGGACATCTCAGTCCGGTACTCCTAATGTGCTATATATATATAATCTATAGTTGTATTTATATAATTTCGTAGGGGACTTAAGCGGTCACAGATGACGAGAGACGGTAAGTGCGTTGTGGTGTATAGCGCTGCACATGCAAAGGATACCCACGGGTTTTGTTTAGTTGTTAAGTGAATGCAAAAACAAAATCAGCCAAATCCATTAATCTTATGCAGCAGTTACTTCAACATTTAACATTGAGCATACAACAACAAGATGTAAGTCCCAGCATCAAAAGGAACAATGTTCTTATCCACCGCATCGTCGGCAGGGAAGGTCTCTAGAATGCAGGACATCCCTCGGTTGGTTTGGTGGTACTGTAGCATTCTCCTTCCTGCTCAGCACCTTCTGTAGAAAATGACTCCAACACCATTTATCTTCAGGTTGATTCTTACCCTGGGTCTACCCTGCACAGACTTTAATGGCCTTAGGTCGCTGCTGGTAAAGCCTGGACCGGAGGGTGTGTACGGCTCCCACCACCACGCTACAGCCGTTCAGATAAAGTCAGCCCATTCAAGCTGCATTGCAGCTATACTAAACTATTGACTTATAAGTAAAACCTATGGGTTTAATTAACTATACTGCTGGCTTTCCCCCCCACCAAGGTTACCGGTTCTATGGTGGGGCTACCTACTAGTGCAGTTTCTTCTGCTGTCCTTCAGACTTGATAAGGCAGGGATGGTACATTTGGATGGCCTCCATGGAACTGACCCTGACGATTTGTGGAATCCTACCGGAACATATTTCACATCCACTATATTTTTACTGCAGGTTTGCTTACAAGATATATATTTACAGTCATATGAAAAAGTTTGGGCACCCACTATTAAATCTTATAATTTTTAGTTTCTAAATATTGTGGGTAGTTTGCAACAGCCATTTCAATTTGATACATCTAATAACTGAGGACTACAGTAATTTCCCAGATTTGTGAAATGAGGTTTAGTGTAATTACACAAAATGTGCAATATGCATTTAAACCCAAAATTTTTGACCGGGCAAAAGATTATTGGGTCCACCCATACAGAAAAGTGACATTATTTTTTGTAGAACCTCCTTTTGCAAAAAATACCAGGCCTCTAGTCGACTTCTGTGCTTTTAATCGAGTTTCCTGGATGACTGGATGAAGGTATTTTTGACCATTCCTCTTTACAAACAATTCAAGTTCAGTTAAGTTTGATGGTCGCCGAGCATGGACAGCCCGCTTTGTAAAGTATTCCACCAGATGTTCAATGTTCACTGATATTCAGGTCCTATGGGGACTGGGAATGGCAACATTCCAGAAACATTTGTAATTGTTCCTCTGCTTGAATGCTTGAGTAGATTTGGAGCTGTGTTTGGGATCAACTAAGTCGCTTGCCTTGCTGTAAACGATCCATCCCCGGGCATAACTTCAAATTATATCATCTGATTCTTGTACATTATACTGAAGATCTGCTGATACTGGATTGAATCATGCGACCTTAATGCTTTAACAAGATTCCCTGGTGCCGGCTCATTGCCACACAGCCCCAAAGCATGATGGAACCTCCACCAAATTTTAAAGTGTGGTAGCAAATGTTTTCTTGGTAAGCTGTGTTTTTGGGATGCGATGCATATACGCTTTTTGTATGACCAAACAACTCAATACTTTTGTTTTCATCAGTCCACTGGTCCTTCTTCCAAAAATGAAAGCTGGCTTTGTCTAAATGTGGCTTTATGCATACCTCAGGCAGAGACTCTGTTTGTGGCGATGCAATCAAGTAAGCGGCTTCTTCAAATCACTCTCCCATACAGCTTCTCCTTGTGCAAAGGTGTGCTGTATTTTGACCGGATGCACAGTAACACCATCTTCAGGCAAGATGATGCTGCAGCTCTTTGGGAGGTGGTACTGTGGATTGTCATTGACTGTTCTCACCATTCTTCTTCTCTGCCTTTCTGATATTTTTCTTGGCCTGCACACTTCTCGGGTTAACAGGAACTGGTCCATGCTGGTCTTCCATTTCCTTAACTTGTTCTCACAGGTTTAAACTGAAGGTTATAACTCTGAGACAATTTTTTGTATCCTTCCCACTGAAAACTATGTTGAACAATCTTGTTTTCAGATCATTTGAGCAGTTGTTTTGGAGGAGCCCATGATACCACTCTTCAAGGACGATTCAAATAGGGGAACAACTTGCAATTGGCCACCTTAAATACCTTTCTCATCATTGGATACACCTGGCTATGAGTTCAAAGCTCAGTGAGGTTAACAAAACCAATGTTGTGCTTCAGAAAGTCAAGTAAAAAGTATTTAGGAGTATTGAATCATATATAAAATAAGGAGTACCCAAAATTTTTGCACCAGTCAAAATTTGGTTTAATGCATATTAAGCACATTTTGTGTTGGTACAATAAACCTCCATTTCAATCCGGAAATATTTCTGTGTCTATCAGTTATTAGATATATCAAATAGAGACTATATTTATACATAGACTGTATATTTATATATTTATATTATATATATATTATATATTTACAGTACTTACCAATGAGTGGTAAAGTAATGCTCTATTTTAATTATACATATTACACTATATATATATATATTATATATATATATATATATTATACTATATTCTTTATATATATATATATTTGCATAAGATTATTTTACATATATTAAAATAGAGCCTTATTTACCTCACATGGTAAATACTATAAAAGGCAAAGATAATAATAAAAACTGTACTTCGGCCAACAAGAAACAATCCTTCAATTAGGTCGCAAACTAGGAAAATAAAAAAAAGTTATCAGTTAGACAAAATGGTTATGTCATGCAATTTTTAACGTTTTTATTATTTACAATTTCTTGAACATAACATAAACCAAATGGATTTAGTATTGCTGGAATCATGCTGCCCCAAAGAATGAAGATAAAATTTCATTTATATTACATGTTAATTGCCATAAAAATAAAACGCAAAAACAATGGTACAAGTGCATTTTTTTCTGATCGACACCACACATTTTTTTATGATGGTGCCATAAAATATATCGGAAAGTCAAAAAAGTATAACAATAATAAAATTAGTTAGTCCTGCAAATAAAGTCCTCAAACAGTTATGGCTATTGTAAGTGGGGATTAAACGAATAAAGAATTTTACCAAAAATAATTTCAGTGGTATTTGATGTTACAGAGTTCCCTTTGTGGTAAAAATGACATGTTATCTTGACTCTGCTGGTCAGGACAATTCCAGCAATATCAAATGTTTACCATTTTTGTTATGTTTTATTGTTTCAAAGAATATATATATTTTTTATATTTGCTTTACAGCATTTTTTTCCAAACAAACAACTTTTTGTTTTTTCTCTACATGAGTTTGAACTGTGAGGATTCATTGTGGTGGACCTTTCTGATCACTTTTTATCCCAAATTTTTGGAGAGTCAAAGCCTCGCCGTGTACAGCCCGCCTCCTGCACCCACTATCCATGCATAATTTTGATAGAGCTCGGAGATCTCGCTTTTTCTTTATCCATGGATTAATAATGTTATATTTGAATTTTACACACAATGTGCATAGATTCCAATTGGATAGTTTTAACGTAGATATTATTTATTTATTGTTTTCGAAACACGTAAAAATAATTTTTTTCTAGACATCTTGTTTTTTAGTCGTTAAAAAATACGCTATATATGTAGCGTGCCGTGATGATCCCCATGTTATACCCCTTAAGGGTATAATAGAAGTAGCAAGCTTGCAACCACGGAGGCACCCCATTACTGGGTGGTGCCATTTTTACATTATTTATTTCAAAGTGCCATTAATTCCATGGCACTGTGCATTTTGTGCATTTTGAGGGGGGTTACAAACATAATAAGTACAAACAAGGTGCGCAATCGGACAATAATATAGAATTAATAATACTAATAATATTAATAATAATAATAATATAATAATAATATCTTTTATAGCGCGAACGCTCTTGTACTCTCTCTTACGAGGCTGTCTATTCTGCTTCACATTTCGCAGAGAGAATATTTGTATATACAGTAGTAGAGATCGAACGAGTAGAGATGTAAAAGAACTGGTAGTAGCACAGTACAGTGAGATATCATACTTACACGATTCAGACCTCTACCGATGAGGTTAAGGTTTGAGAGGCCTTAGCGTCGCCGATAGTGCTCTTAGACTCAGAATCCTATTACGGTGTGTGGGTCAGAGATGTAATAAAGGTGAAGAATTGACATCAGTTGAACTATGATGGTCCCTCAGTGAAATTGTTGACTATAATCCTCTTATGGAGACTCGTAGTGTATCTGATCAGATAATGTAGATGAAACCTGCCACCCCAGACAAATGAGCAATCCTGCCCCGGAAAGGAAAGCTACGATCTATCGACGGGAGAAAAAGAGAAAGATGGGTAAGGGGCAGAAGAAATTGTTTTGGTGGTGTGTTGAAGGGGCAGCAGAGTTATGGTAAGTTTTAGGCTATCCTGAAAAGAAGGGTTTTTAGGTTGCTTTTGAAGCTGGTGAAAGTGGGAGAGTGCCTGATGTGTTGGGGTTATAAGTTCAACCAGGGGCGTCGCTAGGCTGTTTTATTCGGGGGAACGCGCGGCCCGAATTAAAAACACCCTGTGCACCGAGTCTCCCGGGCTCAGGCTTGACCTGGGCCCTGGAGCCACTCGATCTAGGCACTTGTTGCTGCGTTGTTGTGTTGATCCCGCGTGGGACGTCACATGCAGCTGCGGGGCTTCTGCGGAGAAGAGAGCGAGCGTCCCCTCGCTCCGCACAGACAGTGTCGGACCGGCTCTCGGGTCCGAAATCGTGGGGCGCCGGGTCCTCACAGCGCTCTTGAGGACCGCGCGGCCCCCGTGCGCATCAGAAGAAGGGCTATGCGATCGCATGAATGGATCGTTCTGATCTGTGTCCATGTCGACGCGCGACGGCTTGTACTCGTGGCGCCTGTCCTCGGGGGCGCGCGCTACAGCGTCGTTCCATTGTGACCGTAGAACTGTTGGCTGCCATCTTGCCAGGAGCTGCCGGGGAGCACGGCGGCTGAAGAGGACAGCAGCAGGACATGGAGGGCTGATCGCTGGGGGAGTAAGGTGAGTTTACTGTTGTTATTCGTCGCGTGTGTGTGAAAGGTGAGGGTTCTAATCCTGCTCTTCGCTGTGGTCTCCCCTCGATATGTCAGAGTGGCCACTATTGATATGCGCTCTGAGCTAAGAAGCATCCCTGCCTGTGGCCTCCATATCCCTAGCCAGTCGGCCCCGTTACATGCCTGGGCTGTGTGGCTGCCCAATAACACTGTCTGTGGCCATTTAAAATGTCTGTGGCCCCCATTTCCCTGATCTGTGCCGCCCTTTTAATGCCTGCCTGTGGCCCCCATATCCCCTGCCTGTGGCCCCCATATCCCTGCCTGTGGCCCCCATATCCTGCCTGTGGCCAACCATAATGCCTGCCGTGGCCCCATAATGCCTGCCTGTGGCCCCCATTTAACCACTGTCTGTGGCCCCCATATCCTGCCTGTGCCCCCATATCACAGACTTGCTTGTTTTTTTTTTTTTGGGGGGGCCCCTATAATGGCTGGCCTATGCCCCCTATACTGCCTGCCTGTGGCCGCTCATATACTGAGCGCAGTGGCCCCCACATATCCCTGTCTGTGCCCCTATAATGCTGGCCTGTGGCCCCTATAATGCCTGCCTGTAGCCCCTATAATGCCTGCCTGTGGCCCCTATAAGATCCCTGTAGCGCACTCTGTGGCGCCATTAGGATTGCTCATGTCATTGGGATTTTTTGTGGCCCCTGTAATCTCCTGTGCACATGTGCGTGTGGCCGCAAATCACTGCTCGTGCCCTATATTACGCTGCCTGTGTCCCCTCGATCTCTGGCCTTTAGAACCTGTGTGGCCTCCACCATGCGACGCGCGCCTCGTGCCCCACATACACTGTGCACTCTCGTCAGTGCCCCTTATACTGCTCAGTGCTCCCCATTACTGCCTCAGTGCCCCCTATATACCTTCTTGTGGGCCCCTATATACTGCCCTCAGTGCCCCCATATACTGCCTTCAGTGCCCCCTATTACCTTCTTGTGGCACTATATACTGGCCTCAGTGCCCCAATATACCTGCTGTTGGGGCCCATATACTGCCTCAATGCCCTATATACTGCCCTTGGCCACGTATGCACCCTGCAGATGTGGTCCCGTTTTGATTTACTGCCTGTGCACTATTATATATATTCTGCCTGTGCCACTATATACTGCTGTGCCCCCCTATATACTGCCTGTAGCCCCATATACCTGACGGGGCCCCATCATACCTGTCTGTGGCCCCATATACATGCTTCATAGTGTCCCTTATATGACCGCTAAGGAGTGGACTTGCTTATAGACTTATAATTAAGGGGGATGTGTGCTGGAAATGTGAGGATTCTAAGATATTTGTGTCCAATCCTCAGGGACCAAGCAGCAGTGAAGGTGAGTGAACCGGAATGGATAAGAAAAGGGAAAAGTGAACGACGCTGATCTAGAAAGAAGTCTCCGGTGAGTCACACAATGTAACACAGTGGTAAATCACTTATATTTCTGGACATGAGTCTTACATACAATAGTTCTACCACTATTGGTCACCTGTTATGGCGGTCGGTATATGTAATCAGAGCTGTTGTACAGCTGATGTCACATGTGGGGGTCGCGTTTGGTCAGGGTCTGGCAGGATTATTAGAGCCTTAAGTAGTAATAGTTGTTGGGGGTTGGTTTTGTAGGAGGGTTTTAGTAACATTCCATCGTCCCGGTATTATTTGCTCCAATGTTGCTAGTTGTTGTTTGGTGACTGTTTAGGCGGTATTATCATATGAAAGGTGAGAAGTTCTGACAAAGTAAAAACTTGTTTTGGTGGTTTTTTACTGTGCAGTGCTGCTGAGGAAGATGGAACGGGATTTGTGTGGATTGGCATGGCGCAAGTGTAGAAAATTAAGTGACAGGAACACAAGGTTTTTCTCTGTAAAAAAACATCCGCAGTTCACAATGCGGCGAGGGAAAAACACAAAGGCCCGAGCCCCGGATGTTTTAGGACCCTAGCAACGCCCCTGAGTTCAACAGTTATTGGCATGGGAGAACTCTTGGAGATGGTTTTGTGATAGATGATGAAAGGAGAGCAGAGGAGAAGATCTTGTGATGACGTGGTCTTGTTAATAGCAGAATCTAATTATCTCTAATCAGCAAGTTTCAGCTATATTTAATAGCCGGCACCTGCTGGGTATGGAGCAGGCTCAGCAAGTGATCCTGGCTCCGATACTCTTTACTGCCAGGGCCTGTAAATGTATGTCCGTATGTCAGTAATGGCAAAGTGTTGTGCTCATATGAGTGTTGAACTCTTAACAGTATTCTCAAAATTATTTCAATGTGACATAAATACACTAGACCAAAGGATAGGCTGGATTAGCATGCCTTATGTCACCTCTGTAAACATATGCTGTGTAATCCACTGTGGAAATCCACTAGAGTGCCACTTTCGTATTTCTGCCATGTATTACACTTCTTTCTTCATATGGATTTTACAGCAATTTATGATGCACATATTACAGAATGATGTGTCCATCAACAAATAATCTCGCAGTGTAGTCATACTATATTCTCATTCACTCACACAAATTTATACACAAATACATACACTCTCAAACAGACACGTATTGCATACTAACTTCTATTAGTTTACTATTTTGGTGAGGCTGCCTTTTACTCTTTCAGGATTGGGGTCAGGACACTAGAAGTAACTGACGCCTCTAGTTAATTAAAACTACAAGCAGAGGCTATAAGCTTATGCCATCCAGCATGAGGACAGTAGGATGTGAGGGCACGAGCATGACTGTGGACTTAGTGGTAGCTGTGTTGAGACTGGACCTGTCTCTATGGCTGTTTATCTCCTGCAGACTGTGGTGCTGTTGTTAGTGCTTTCGTCCGCTTTCATAGAACACTTGGATGCCGCTAGTGTGATCCAGAACAATGACAGTCCGGGTGTGGTGATCTCTAGAAGACTAGGACAGTAGAGGAGCTGAAGCCTCCAGTATTTTACTTCAGAAAACAGCCATGTATTGTCTTAAAAACAGTCCCTTCCCCCAGAAAATACTCAATTTTTAACATAAAGTTAGTACTAGAGGCAGGGACAGAGGACTGACTAAATAAGCAAATACATGTGTAATTATTACTGCCTGCTACGGTGGTTATACAGTTTCACAGTGCCTAGTGAGAAATATGACTCTGGGCCCAAGCAGTGTATGACATCTCAGTGACTCCTTGGCATGTAGGTCTATTAACTATATGGCATGTATGGTTTGCTTATTTTGGAGTTTAAGTTCCAGAGCCCTTCTAAAATATTTGCCCCTAAAAAAATTAAAATTTCCATATTGACAACCACTGTGTGTAAACATTGGGTGATGTTTGTGCCTGTATGCACATAAAAGACACTGCAATTAAGTAAGACAGACTAGTCACCTGAGTGTTGTGTTTCCTAAAGTTTTTGGATTTTCAGCGCCTGTGAGGTGTGAGTTGTCTATCCATACTCAGTACGTAGCGCTGTCACAATTTCGTAGTATGTCTTTGGGCACCATTCGCCAATAGGCACAGAACCTTTAAAAGCGGTTAATTGCCCCAGTTGTAGCCTAAAAGTCACACAGAGAATGAACTCACGCTTCACAACCAATTGTATAGAATGCTAGAGAGAAAGAGAAAGAGATAAGAGTAATTAATATTGCCCTGAAGAATATCGTGTATCTCTTGTGTATTAGTAGGATTTATTGATATATTCGCACACTAAGCAACCTAGACGCTTTTGTCTCTTTTCCTTTTTCAAACAAGCTTTTCTTTGCAGGTTATTATATTTTAATGTTTGTATCTAATACTTTAATAAATTCACATGCTTTATATATATATTTCTCAAAGCATTCATGTTCTGACATGCAGATAATTTTAGAAAGGATAACTAGCATAAACAACTTTCATCTTACTGTCTTTCACTGCTCTCAAGATAAGGTACAAAAAATGACTTTCGCTAAAACGCGACGCGGAAAGATAAGTCGAAATTGAAATGGCTGCCCACGGGATTTTCTTTGCTTTGATGTTATGAGAAAAACAAAGATGAAAAAGCTTCTGTTATTTAAAAAGAAGCCTTTCTCTTTATAGTATTGGGGGACCGCTAGTCCTGACGCGTCGATTTAGAAGGGCTGAAATAAGGTGTCGCAATACAGACAGACGGGTCATCAAGCACGGTGATTGTTCCGTGTAGCCAACGTTCAGAAGTATAGATTATGCAAATAAATATACAGTAGGCGTAGAAATGAAATAGATAATACAATCCTTCGCATAAAGAGGTTTTTTTTTTTTTTTTTTTTAAATCTGAACATCTGAACATCTATTAAATTCTGTGTATTTAGGGTGACATGTCCATTTAGGCCTGCGTAATTTTTTTTGGTGTATTCTGCGCAAAAAAATAACTGTTGGACGCCACTATTCTTATATATAATGAAAACTGTAAGTACTCCAAAACTAGGCCACATTTATACGCAGGACAACACATTTGAAGCGCCTAAAGTAGGCACATCAAAAATGCGGCGTAGCAATGATCCATACGGCGTAAGGCCGCTTACGTTACAGATGTGAATGCACCTAGATTAGGTGGATCAATCATATAATGCAAGATATACCACACTCCAGATTTGTGACAAGTTCATTCATTCAGGCACAATATACACTCATTGAATGCGTCTTAAAACTGGTGTGGAGGCGCCTTTTTTCTGACATGTTACCCTTAGTGTCAATAGTCTAGTGCATGGCAACCAGTACATCAAATCATATGAGATTGGCGTGATACTATTCCAAATTCATGGACATAAGTATAGAACTGATTCATATATTTATATATAAAACCACCAAGTGGTTGTGTTCTGTATTTTTCAGTTTGTCTGTATTGACGGGGTTTTTTTTTTTTTTTTTGTGAGCATAGTATCTATATTGAAGAGTCTGTGATGAGTGGGTCCTAAAGTAAAGAGGGGTTGATGTATTTTTTTTCAGCAATGGCTGTTTTCTGTTGTCGAGTCTGTAGAGGGTGAGTTTGTATTGGGGTAATTTTATACTGGAATTGGTAATGAGCATTAGCATAATCTGCATTAGACAGAATCTAAGGTCTATTTCATTTGGGAGTATAGAGTCTATACTGAGGCGGTCTGTGCTGAGAAAGGTCTGCAAGTGAGGCCTGAGGAGTGTATTATTGTGGGTTTTTTTCTGGTCTGGGATCTGTACTAAAAGTGGGTAAGGGATTTTTATTGAGGGATGTTTGCTATGGGGCCCATGTAGAGAAAGGCCTGCATTGGGGAAGCAGCCTAAGAAAAATAGGACTTTAGAGACAGGTAATGTGAAAGAGAGAGGTATTGGGGAGAAGATTGTGAGATGTTTATTTGTGGCATTCGAGTGAACTGAAAAAACATAGGGAGCTTTAGGGGGGGCTTGAAAAAACATAATTAAAAGCATTCACAAATTTGGGACCCCCAATACTTTTTGTAAATATTTTTATTTCTTTTCATGGGGCAACATGGAATAATGACATATTTGCAATGTAAAAATAGTCGTGTACAGTTTGTTTAACAGTGAAAATTCGTAGTGGCATCAAATTCACTTAACACAAAGCCGACAATGTCTAAGCCGCCGGCACAAAAATTGAGTACACCCCTAAATAAAATGGACAAATTGTGTTTCCCAAATTGCAAAATTTTGTGAGGGACATTTTTTTCCGCATTTCCTTAACTTCTTGGGCATGGAGTTTTACAGGGGGTTTCAAGGTTGCAGCCCCTAGAATACTTTTCCATCCTCCATGACGACATCACAAAACCTAGTGGGGTTAAAGACCTTTCGGTTCTCCCCCTTTCATTTTAGGATCCCCCAGTAATTTAATAGGGTTTTTTTTGGAGACATGCTTTCCAGTCCAGCACCATTAGGCCCATGTTACACGGCTTAATGCGGGGCGTAATTCCCCCCCCAATTATCCGTGGTGGGGGGGGGCCGGGGCGGCGGGGGAGCGATGGGGGGGGCCCGGGACTTCGCCGGCCCATAACAAGTCATTGTAGCGGCGCTTTACCCGCTAGAAAGTGACCGTCAAATTCCCCCCTCGGCGTTTTTCGCCGGCAGGGAGGGGAGACATTATGCATAGTTTTTCTTTTTTAGAACTTTGTGCAATTCCCGTAGGTTACCGTAGTTAAAACGGCCTTACCCTCATTTTCTTTAGCAAGGCAGTGGTCATCTTGGAGGTGTGTTTGAGATCGTTGTCATGTTGAAATACTGCACTGCAGCCTAGTTTCCGAAGGGAGTGGATCATTCTCTGCCTCAGCAGGCATTCATATTGGCACTCATGGTTCTCTCACTGAACTGTAGCTACCCAAAGCCAGCAGCATTCATGCAGCCCCAAACCATGACACTCCCCACCCCATGTTTTTGATGTAGGGGAAGAAACTCTAGTCTTTTTACCTTCATTGGTTGTCATCCCCACACCTTGACCCTCTGAACCAAATACATTTATCTTGGGTTAATCCACCCCAGGGCAGGGTTCCAGTAATTCATGTCTTTGTCTGCTTTAGCAGCAAACTGTTTGTGAGTTTTCTTGTGCATCATCTTTAGAAGAGGCTTCCTTCAATGCAGACTAATTTGATGCAGTGTGCGGTGTATGGTCTGAGCAATGACAGGCTGACACCCCATCCCTTTTAATTGTGAAAACAATATTGGCCAAAATTTTTTAATTATTTTGAAAGGGGAATCTCGGAGTTTGAGTGAGTTGCAATAAATTTTCTGGTCGACCATGGCGAGGCCTGGTCTGAATGGAACCCGTTTGTGAAAAAAACTGTATGGTCTTGCCACTGGCTGAGTCGTTTTAGGGGTTGGGGAATCTTCTTATAGCCTAAGCTATCTTTATGTAAAGCAACAATTTTTATTTAAGATAATCAGACAGTTTTTTGCTATGAGGTGCCATGTTAAACTTCTAGTGACTAGTATGAGAGAGTGTGAAAGCAATAACACCAAATTCAACACACCTTCTCCCCATTCACACATGAGATCTCATAACACTAATGAGGGACATGACACTGTGAAGGGAAATGGCAAATTGGGCACAGTTTCTCCATTTTCACTTAGGTTCGTATTAACTTTTGTTTCTATTGGTTTAGACATTGATGGATGGGTGTTGAGTTATTTTGAGGGCACACTGAATTTACACTGTTACACAAGCTGTACACTAAATATTTTACATTGTATCAAAGTGTCAAATCTACAGTGTCGTCCCATGGAAAAATATAATACAATATTTACAACAATGTGATAGGTGTACTCACTTTTGACACCTTGCCTCTAATCACCCACTATGACATGATTGTGGGGTCATCACTGATTGTGATAGCAGCCAAAGGCCTACAGCCCTACCATATCAATACTCCTATTACATCCTGCCTGAGGCAAGGTGTAATAGGATAGCCATATTAAATAATTAAAATAATAATCTTTAGTTATGTGGTGCCAACATGTTCTGCAGCACTTTACAAGGATTCTGTAAAATGGACAAGCAATCATCTCCAAGGTTTGAAAATATAAAAAAAAATATATATATTAAAAGTCAAAACAAAAGCCTTTTGCTATTTTACAAATAAAGAAAAGTGAAAAATAATTGGTATTGTTGCATATGTTAACATTTAATGTATTAAAATATAATATTATTTATTCTGTGAACACCATGGAAAAAAAGCTAATTCCAAAACTGTGTAGTATTATTATTATGCCTCCTTAAAAACTATACTTCAGTCCACAAAAATCAAGCTCCCACTCACATAGATGGTGAAAAAAAATATTGGCTTTAGAAAAGGTTGCTGCATAGTGCATTTAAAAAAATCAAAAAAGGTTTATTCTTTGTAACATAGTAAAATATAATAATAAAAACTTGGGGCCACATGTATGAAAACTGTCTAGGTCTAAAACGGTCCTTGTTGGCCATAGCAACCAATCACAGTGCCCCTTTAATTTGATAGAGTGCTTTGGAAAAATGAGAGGAGTGCTCTGATTGGTTGCTATGTGAAACAAAGTGAGTTTTAGACCTAGACAGTTTTCATACATGTGGCCCTTGGTATCACTGGAAATGTACTTATCTGCAGAATAACGATACAGTATAGTGAAGTTCATATAAACGAGCCCTAAAATGGCACAAATATATATATATATATATTTTTTACAATCCACTTCAAAAACATTATTTCTGATCTATAAAATTATGGAGCATTGAATCTCATGGCCATTGTATTTATTGCATGTTATTACCCTTGTACACAAATTCTATGTATTGAGAATGCCTGACCAGGTGGTGTCCATATTTCTTTTGGTGGTCCTTTTACCTTCTTTCATGTGCCAACATTTTACGTTCATGATAACAGTTAAAGATATTGATAACATCTTTATGTTGCTGTACTTTTTAGGTAATTTGATAAGTTGTGGTTGCTTTGCAGGTTTGCATTGCTTGTTTTAGGTGGTTTGTAGGTTTAATACTAATTGTGACTTATTAATACTTCACATTTCACAAATGTATTTAAATGGTGGTCAAGTGGCAAGACCAATTTTTATCTCACCTTACTAAGTTAAATGCATTGGTAAAATGGGTATAGATTCTGGCATGAGTTTTTAACAAATTTCATACAGCATATTAAGTTTTTGTTTAGGTTACACTCTATAATTGCTTCCATCTCAAATATATTGCCTGTCTGCTTCCTGCTTAAGGCCAGCTTTATTCAGGATAAGGTTCCAGTGCAGGGTACCCCTTTTCGGTGTGGTTTCTCTGCTTTAGACAGGGTGAGCCAGGGATAGATCAGTGCACCCTTGACAGTTTGTTTGCAGATTTTGTGAAAAATTAATTCTGACTGACCCAAATCAAATTGCTGAAATTTTGTGGGAATTTAACTTTTCTCCAAATCCGATGTACAACAATAGAACATGACATACACAAAAATGACAGCAGTGCGAAGGGGTTAAGATATGCCAAATCAATAGAACTAATGTTTTTGTTACAGATGTAAGGGTAATATAAGGAATGAGGGTGGAGCTCAGATAACTGGAGTTTGTCTGCTGTGGTAAGTTTTTAGCCCCTTAAGGACCCAGTCAGTTTTGGCCTTCCTGACACAGCCATATTTTATTAAATCTGACATGTGTCCCTTTATGTGAGAATAACTTTTTGACACTTTTACCTATCCATGTGATTCAGAGATTGTTTTCTTGTGACACATAGTACTTTAAGTTAGTAAGAAATTTTGGTCCATACAATCCTTGATTGTTTTTGAAAAATATCAACATTTCACATACATTTGGAAAAATTTGTAATTTTCAAAGTTCAAAAATTTCTGTGTGCAAGACAGATAATTATTCACCACAAAATAGGTTATAACTAGCATCTACTATATCTCCACTATAGGTTGGCATAATTTTTTAAATGTCTCTTTTTACGACACTAAGGGGCTTAGAAATGTAGTAGTCATTACTCACATTTTCATGAAAATTTGCAATATAAATGGGGTCTCATTTTTATTACGATTTTATTTAGGCGCCATTACAGGTTTGCGGACATCTCTAAAAAGACATGTGGGTGTAAATTGCTGTTTGAGCACAAGGGAGGGAGCGCTCTTTGGCTTTTGGAAAGCAGATTTTGATAGGTGCCAGATCTCATTTACAAAGCCCCCAAAGTACCAGAACAAGTGAAACCATCCAGAAGTCGTCCATTTTGGATTCAATACCCCTCATGGATCTATTCTAGGGGTGTATTGTGCATTTTGGGCACACAGGTGTTCCATACTTTTTTTTTTAGCATTGGGCCATGAAAATGGGGGGAAAAAGGCAATTCTGTCATTGTTTTTTGGGCTTTAAATTAACAGCACTATGGGAGTCGGTACAATTGCAATGATATAAATTTTATATAGCTTTTTATGTTTTATTACTTTTACACAATAGAAATGTGTTTATAAAAAACTGCGCTTTTATGTCGTCAAAGTCTGAGAGCCATAACTTTTTTATTTTACTATGTACGGAGCTGATTATGGGCTTGTTTTTTGTGGGATGAGTTGACGTTTTTATTGGTACCATTATGGGGTTCATATGACTTTTTGATCACTTTTTATTAACTTTTTTCTGAAGTATTTTGAACAAAATACGGCAATCCTGGTAGGGTTTTTTATTTTTATTTTTTATAGCGGTCACCGTGCAGTATAAGTGACAAGCTTACTTTACTCAGTAGGTCGATATGATTACAGTGATACACAACTTGTAATTTTTATTTTATGTTTTACTGCTTTTACACAATAAAAACACTTTTATTCAAACAGGAAAAAACGTTTTTGCATCACCATAGTCTGAGAGCCATAACTTTTTTATTTTTCTGTGTACTTGTGTATTTGGAAGGCAGGGTCTACAGTATCCATTGGCAATACCCAGTTTATATAGTTTTTTTATGTTGAAGTGCTATAAAAAAAAGTGTTTTTATTGTGTAAAACAATATTTATGCATCGCTATCTTCTGAGAGCCATAACTTTTTTATTTTTCCGTATTCAGAGCTGTGTAAGGGCTTTTTTTGCAGGATGGGCTGATGTTTTAATTGGCATAACTTTGGTGTTTATATGAGCTTTTGATAGCTTTTTATTCCATTTTATGTGCTGCAGGATGAACAAAAATCGCAATTCTGTGGCTGTTTATTTAGTTTCTTTTTACGGTGTTCCCCGTGCAAGTTAATAAACATGACAGATTTATAGAGCAGGTCGTTATGCACACGGCGATACCAAATATGTGCACTTTATTTATTTTTTATCTTTTTTGGGGCTTTTGCCGTTTGTAAAGGGGAAAAGGGTGATGTACGTGTTTTTATTTTATTTTTCGTGTTTGTGTTTTACTGTTTTTCAGTTTTTTTTTACTTTTTCACATTTTTTTACTTTTTCACCTTTTATTTTACTTTTCCCCGTAGGAAAAATCATTTTTGTACTAGAAATCACAGCTTATTTCTCTGGTTTCTATGGCAACTGTCAGTCACGATGCCCGGCCATGCCCACTGTCTGTTAACACACAGCAGCCGCACGATCGTGCATGTTCGTGCAGCTGCTAGCGCCGACAGAGATGCAAAAAGAGATTGCTCCTCCTGCTTCTCCATTAGATATTGCGACCTATAGTTCGCGATAATTAAGGGGTTAATACAAGTGACATACCGCAGCGATCGTGCAAACTTGCACGATCATCAGAATGTATGCATACGTCCAGGGTCTTTAACCACCAAACGACCTGGACGTATGCATTCGTCTGAGGTCGTTAAAGTGTTTAAAAAATACAAGTCTTAGATTGAGTTATTGCACTAATCATAATGAATTTCCAGACTAAAATTTAACCTTCAGGACATTTAAAGGTGTTATCCATTAAAGAAAAAAATATTCTTCACTAGGCGTAGGGTGGGTAAAAAATTAAAAAAAAGTTATAGTTACCTTCAGATCTCCCTCCGCTGCTGCTCCAGAGCTCATCATTGATCTGCTCTTTTTTTTTTTTAT